>JAOXNN020000006.1:1332033-1342790 GCA_028571205.2 Hydropsyche betteni
TATGCCCGTTGACCGTCCGAACGCTGAAATATTGCTGATATTAGCCGAATTCCTTTTTGCGAAATGTTTTCGCGGATCAGTGTGACGTTTTGAAATATTTCAATAATTAAATTTGCGAAAAATAAAACGAATTTATGCTGCACGTATTAATCAATGTTCCGAAACCATCTTTTGTAAGGTTCAAATTAGATATAATACAAAGTTTTTCAAATTTATTTCAAGGTATCTACTTATAATATAATAGTTTATATTGATCGTTTTTTATATAGTAATTTGTTTTGATATTTATCTCGGGTGCATAATAAATAACTAAAGTTATCATACTTTTTGCATGAAAGTGAAAAGGGCCAAATTAACTTTTTTTCGGGAGTCTGATAACTTTCATAGATGAAAATCAGGTTCGACGGAAACAAACATTTCGCAAAGAAGTAGAAATTCAATCTAAGCAATATTGAGTTTGGCGTCCAGGTAAAGTGATTTCGTTTGTTTAGGACGATGTTTAATTGAACCGAAGGGAAACTTTTGGGATAATCTAATAGAAAAGTTTATCCGGTACAACTATGACTATTAGCCTCCATGAAAATTTACATCGGACAGTACAGTTCAGAGTATTTTTTAAAAATTTAAGCGTGAGTATATATTTTTGTAGATATCATAAAAATAATTAATATTACATATTTTTAAATATATGAAAACATTTTTCATATAAATCAATCGTAATATCATAAATAAAATGTGAAAAAATTTAATTTTTCTTGGGGTTTAATTTGTTCACGGATCTTTGTAAGTTTTTCCATTTGATGAAAAGATAAAATATTGCAGACTGCAACTGTCTAAATGTTTCACTTTAACTCATAAAAGAGCGCAATCTGCTACGTCATATTTTTCCGTACGAATTTAAGGTTTTGAAATCATTTCGACTTCTATGTTTATGTGTCGTTTGTACGTTTTATGGCGTAAAATCAGACGCAATTTTCTGTTGCAATCGTAAAAGTATCCTTCCATACTGTGTGTTACTTTTTCAAAGATATTTTTTTGAAAAATTCATAGTTCTCTCATAATTTCGGACACGGTAATATTTTAAGATTTAAATTCATTTGATTTTGTTTTAGCAAAGTTTTCGTTAACTATGTAAATTATACTGAAAACTTGGAATACCCCAATGAAATTAAAACGACAAACGGATATTCATTCAACTTTTTCGTTCGTCTTTTTTACTTCAACTCTTTGAATAATTTCTCAGCTAGCAAGTCAAGCATTAAATTATTTTAATTCGAATCAAACTAGAACTATCGTTTCAGTATAGATACCGTTCCTCGCAATCAATTAAAATGAAAGAATCCTAAAGTCAATTCTTAATCTTACAGACTTTACTTTATGCGAATTCTATAGTTTTTCAAAATTCACGTAACTTAATACACTTTTCAATATTTTATCATTTTCTTCAAAGGTGATTTATATTGTAATTAAAACTAATTATTTCGTAATTTATATTCATGAATACGAGCATTAATTATACAATAAAGTCATATTTTATTATACCATTAAAAATTTTCATTACATTTACGTTGAAACTTCAAAAAGTTCAACTTTAACACCTTTCTTATTTTAATAAACCAATCAAAAAATGTATAATAATTTTCAACGTAATACTCGGAAAAATTCTAAAGTTCATTCTGTTTAAAAAAAATACACAATACATAACCGAAAATGCAACATCATACAAATTGAAAAACGAAACTCCGACTGTAGTAAGATAAATAAAAATTATGAAATACACCTTTCGCTTCATTTACGAAAGGCGGAAAAAAGCACACCACCGAAAGTTCATCGCGCGGTAGCTTTTTTCCATGAAGATAAGCTCTCGAGCTTTTGTTGTTGTAAAATATTAACTAAAGTTTCCGAAAAAATATAATAAAAAGAAACCTGCGTTATATTTCTGCCGGCAAAGAGATTTTTTTCAGACGCATGGGCTAGAGGAGGGTGGCGGGACGGGGGGGGGGAGGTACCTTCATTTATCTCCTTTAGGTTCGCATATTTCATATTGAAAAGCATTATACCTGAAGGCAGCGAAGTATAACACAATTGGGCACACAGGAACGAAAGTTGGATACAATATAAATAGGCAGATGTTACAAAAGTATAATGTAGCGGGTGTAAAAAAAATAAACGCGTATTGTGCGAAAATACGTTTGATTCAATATACACGGTTCATTTGTATAATCGAAAACTTTTTTATATAATATATAAAATATTGTATTATATTTTTGATTGATTCATCATTTGAAAAATGGTAGAAAACGAAATGATAATTTTAAATATTGATTTATTTTGAATTGAAATTCTATTTATATCTACAAATTGGGCCACTCTATATAAAAAATAATACAATACGAAGGAAGTTCCGCTCGCTCGCCGTGAAGATTTTCCACGCTATTTTTATTCAGACCGTAAATAATTTTTCCGCAATTTTCCCGCTTGGCTGTGTTTTTCTTGACCTCGCGACGCTCTCCCGTTATTGTGTTTTATTCGAGAAGTCAACCAAAATTATTATACAATTCGGAGCGATGCCGTTGCGAAATATTATAATATTCATTTCTTGCACAAAAGGCATAATTTTCAATAGCAAAATGGGTTAATTTCACTCCGCCGAGATGAAAATTGTATAAACAGACTTATTTAATGCATAAGTTTATCTGAATTATTATATTTCTAATGATCATTCGATTTTTTTTATTTATAGATAAAAAACATGAGTTTGAAATAAAAATATTTTTCGATGAGTCTTTATGAAAAGAATTTGTTCATTATAAAAAGATAATCATATTTTAAATGCATTTTTGTTAATAACATAATTGACCGAATCATTCCATGAATGAATTTAGTTTATATCTATAACTCTTTTTACAAGTTTCAAAGAAAATTAACTAATTTTTTATACCGTTTTTAAATAAAATATGTATTATTATGTCACAATGATATGGTCCAGAGCTAACCAGTATACAATTAAAGTTATTTAATGAAAATTTATGATGTTTTTTTTTCAAGATTTCACATGGAGATATTTTTCCACAATATTCATTTTTTATAAAGTATATTTTGAATGTAGTTCCATTCGAATACACTGATGAAACTCATCACCAATTTTCATATGATCTTCACAATTATTTTACACGATATTTCATCTTTGGAACGTATTCCCTTGTAAAAAGAGACTTTGGAGTATTTCATAATATATTCGCACAACGAAAACGTTTTCTTTCCAGATTAAACGTTCAATTCAAACAAAGCTAATGTTTACGCATGAAAGATTTCACGATACGATTACACCATTCCCATACATCAAAGACCAAACACTTGAAAGCCCACATCGGTGAAATTAATTCCCCCGAGATAACATATCAATCATGCGAGAATCTTGAAATCCACACGTTTTACATACACGCGCGCATTTTCCGAAATCGAACTCGCCGCGGGAAAACCGCGCAATTTTCCGCAAGCGGATAATACCCCCGAGCTTTGGGCGTATTTTTTTTATATTTTTCGAAAAGATGATATCCGTCCAGGGGTGCGAGGGCTCGATCAATCATGTGTGCCCTTTGTGCTGCAAAAATGCCCACCTTTTGTTTTTCCGATCGGCGAACTGACGTTTATTGTGAAACGAGCCTCCGCTTTGCCGCACTTTTGATCGTGTGACGAGCTTTCGGCGGTTAACTGTTCGATCGACAGTTTTCAGTTTTTTTTTCAGGATTTCAGCGGGTTATTTGTTTTGAACGCTGGAGATAAAATGGATTGAGTGTATGCGCTTTAGCGTCCATTAAAAAATTTTCATTGAAATTTTAGTTGATTATTATTTTTTCACTTGAATTGTATTTGTGAAAGAATATAATAGTCTAGTTTGTATAATATACGTTGAAAAATAAACGATTTTTAAATATCAATCAACAAAATTGAAAATATCATTAGACAAATTATATATATTTTCAGGCGTCAATCACGACACGGGTACATCTCATTTTCGTCTCTTTCGTTTAGGTTGTACGAGAAAAAAAAATGTTTCGAATTTCGTTGTTCATTTTTAAAATTCATCTGCGTCGGAAAGCTTTAAAGAAAATTCTTCTCGTCTCCGTGCAGGGTATTTTTTCCCCTCAGACGTATATAAAAATCTCTTAAACGCGAGGATTTCTCTCAAATCTGTCTGCTGACGCAAATGTTTTTTTTTTCATTCGTGTTCTCGAAAAAAAAATAATAAAATATAAATATAGAAATAGAAACGCAATGTTGCGTCCGTTGTTCAACCCCAAATAATATTAAGCCTCCCCCGGAAATTCATCAAAATTGTATTTCTTTCTGTCTACTATCTATTATACATTTTGCGAGGTTCTCGAATAAACTTCGTACAGCATTTTGTATTTTGTGGATTTTTTCTCAGCGCAACATCTCCATTTATCATCGTAACACGTTTTCTCTATTTTCGAAAAATCCATATATTTAAAGAAGATGTAATTTCATCGCGCCAAAATATGTATCTAAACCGGGTGAGAAACCGTTCTTCATAATAAATTGTTGTGTCGAAAACTCTATTTGCTACTAAATAAACATTATATTATACTTACGCGAAAAATATTGTTTTAATATTTTTTTATTATCTCGTTCAGATATTGTGAATTTATATGAAAAGCGTGTCATTTATATTTTTAAATTACGATGAAATGTCGAGCAGGAAAAATTATGCTTTAACTCAAAGAAAATGATTAAATATGAAGTTGTTATACAGACTATAACGACTCTCTTGAATGTCTTCGAGAAATCTAGTTAATTTTCTTTGTAATGAAGCCGTTCACTTCAGTTTATTTGTAATTTACTTTTATGAACTCTCCAAAGTATCTACATAAACTTTCACGTTAAAACTCAATATCCGATCAAAAGCTACTTAGTAAATATGTATAGTCGAATGCTTTTAAAATTATTAAAACACTCAACAATATCATAATCATTTCAAAAACTTATATTCCGATCTTGCAAAGATCAACAATACAAATCTTAACACCCCCAATAAATAATAGTTGCGAAATGAGCAAGATATGAAGGTCCCGACCTATATTTCGCAACGAATGGCATTTCCGCATACGACAAGTTCGCCATGCTCTAATCTCATATGGAAACGAATTCGCTTCCTTTCCCACATGAATTATGTTATACATCCAACGTAATCCGACATCAGACATACGTATAATAATAAAATATCTCGTGTTTAGAAGCAGCGACAAAAAAAGTAACGAAACTTGCCCCGTAATGGATGCGCTCTCATAAATGAATTATAAACGCTCCTTCCTTATGCGAAGATCTTCCGCCTCCTTTTTAACAAATTGCACTCTAATGAATCGTCGAAAATTGATGAGGGCTATTCGGCTTGTATCTTCAGCTTCTACTTTTCCTTCCCCGTAGTCTTCGTTCTTTTTTTTTTTGTTCGGTGCCGAATTTACAAATAATTCACCGGGACCCTCGCTCCAGAAACGCGTTTCCCTTATTTCTGCTAAAATTTAGTACTCTCGGGTGATTTGTCGACGGAGACGATAATTGCCGGATTTCTCGTGAAAATTGATATTCGACTTAAGGCACACATACCAAGGAGCGGTTGATTATTATTGAAGAGTAAGCGCTTCGTGAAGGGAGCTGTCTAATTATGTGATGTGGGTGTATATTAAGTTAATTACGGTTCGACCGATAAGTGGGAGCTGAAAGAAATATTTTAATTAATTAAATGTTAGAGGTTATGTGATTTTTTTGAGAATGAATCTTTTCAGATTGGTAGGTACGGTCGTGAGAGTGATTTATTTTGAGAGAAAGATTATACGGTTTCGAAAGTATCACGAGAAGCACTCAGTGAGTTGAAAGCATGTAACTCGTATTACTCGAGTTTGTTTTAATAAAAGTTTCGAATATATTGTATTTTCTTTTAAAAATATTCGTTTGAGTTTCTGAAATATTTTGTCATACATATGATATTCAATTTGATTCGGTGAAAACATGATTTTAACGATTTTAGGGTTGATATTCATTTTATTCACAATTTTCTAATAAATAAATAATTTATTTATTATGATCACAAATTAGATATTTAATACAAATAAATATATTATCAAACTAAGATAATAAGAAATAAGAGCAATAATTAAACTTAATAATAGAAAGTATTCGACAACCCGATCTGCGCAGAGAACCAGAAAAATTTAACACGACGACAAAACGCCTTCGGATCGTATCGAAAACTTGATCGAAAAGCGGAAAATTCTCGAAAAACCGAAAAGTTCCGTGTCAAAAGTCGGAAAATCGGTCCACCGTACCGGAATCGTATAACTCGCGATCGTATCGCAGAGTTAGCAGAATCCGTTCGCAGGAGGGCTTTTTCATTAGCGCTGCCCTTTTTTCTTCGGATCCTCCCATCTAAGGTTTTTTTTATTCAACTTCAGACCCGCTTGTTTTGCCTCGGATTCAATTTAATCGTGTAACAACAAAAACCTGGGCCAGGTACACTTTTCCGACGAACTCGCAACGCCCCCCGTTCCGTCCGACATTTTTTAATCATTCACTTAATCGCCGTGTACTTGTTTTCTCGTATTTTTTTTTAATGTCGGTCTTATCTAAATTTCATTTATTTTTTCATTATTTTGGGATACAATATATATTTTTTTATATACAAATATTTTAATTGAAGCACGTTGTTGACGCTTATTACATCGGATACATATAAAATATTTTTCATCAAACATTGAATAACATACAATTTTTTTGTATCAAAATTATACATTTATTTTATTTAATATGATAGATTTATATGAATCGTCAAGTATTTCAATTATAATTACGCTTAATAATTCATCCAGATCTAATTTGATTAGTGAACTTTCGATGCAAGTTAGTGTCGACATTTTGACTTGTGGATGTTCGAGCACACTGACCGACGTGCATTCGGTCAGTATTTAGGTCATTTGTGTTAAAACCGACGGTCAGTATGTCCTAATGAGATTTTGGGGTCCAACGATCACAAATCCAATTAACGAAACGATCTGAAGTCCACTGGTTGACGAATGTCTCATATCATGCTTTTTTACTATGTTAAATGGATCAGTTAGATTTTTTTAAATAAAATTATCACTCATTCTTAGTTCTGATTCGTATTTTTCTCGCTACATAGTAGAAACTCCAAATGACGCCTCATTTCTGGGTCGCAGTTCGTTCTTGTCGAGTCTCTCTTGAAATTATGTCTTCGACGACGTATGTAGAGTGTATAAAACGACGATGACAAATCGACCCATAGAGCACATATTTCAAACCATAATGCAAGCACGGGTAATTTGGTAAAGCTTTTGTGACGTTTGACAGCGTTGGCTCGTTTTTATGGTGTGACAATGCGCCAACTTGAACGCTAGTCATTTGCGTGCAAATCGTCAGACTTTCGGGCACGAAAATTAAATTTGAACTCGTTCGAGGCTGATTAATATGTTTGGTATTAATTAATCGTCGGTAAAAGTCGTGGAAATGAGGCGTCTGCGAACTTCGGAATAACTATCGCTTATAATTATCGTGCGCTTTAATTAAAAGCTCCAATTTGTCACTGCGAACTAAATTTTAACGAATACAATTCGTTATAAATCTTAGTTTGGAAATTTTAAGTTTGCGAAGTCGAAGTTTATTCATATTATTATCTTGTTGTTGTTTTTTTTTTACGTACGTTTTCATTTTGTGATTTGAAACTTCTGTCGGTAGAAAAATCATGAAAGCTTATGTCACCTGAGAGACCCACTTCAAAATATATTGGCGACGTTTTTTGACAATAAATCTTTAATATTTTACACATTGGAAGAAATGTCATAGTAACACATTTTCAATACTGATTTATAAGTCAATACATTTCTGTTTGACGTCCAATCTTTTATTATATAAATTCAAAAATTGAGCATATAAATATTCATATTTTGAAAACTGAGAATTATATTGAAGTTTATATTTGTACATATGAAAATATCAATCAAAATTCTAATTAAAAATGAAAAAATCATATCCAAAGGAAATGAAGGAATATAAAAAATATATAATAAAAAATTCCAAGAATCGAGGTTTGCTTAATCCAAAAAAATATATTCATTACACATATATTCCAGTATGATTTATTGATCCCGAAACAAATACATCGGTACTCGATTTTCTTTCATATTTATCGAATACGCCCACGCACCGAAATCCGACAGATACCGAAACAGATCAAAAGGTTAAAATCGAGCACAGTCGGGAAAATTTCGACGACCGATCAAGCGGAAGCTCCTTACGAGCACCTGAAATTGTGGAATTCCGAAATTCGGAGATTTTTCCGGGACGAATAACTGTTGCGGAAATTGAGACTTTCGTTTCATTCTTTTATTCGCGGAAAATCCGAACGTATTACGTGAACACGGGGGACTTATTTATAATGGGCGATTCGTATGTGGCACACATAAATGGAAATTATTTTGATGTGTATGTATTTTTTTTTGAGGTTTTTCATGCATGTTTCGCTCTTGCTTTAAGTCGACTGCGAGATCAAAAGCATTTTTCAGTCGTAGGTTGTATTACTTGGCTCGTGATAAGAGCTCGTTGGTTTCTCGTTTTTAATGAAATAATTCTAGCTGAGCCTACGGTTGCGTCTAAAAATAAAATCTAAGAGAATTTTCCGCGAACTGTAAATTCAAAAACCTTTTTATACCGCAAAATTAATTATTCGTAATTTTCTTTTCGATGATATTCATTTTTTATTCAACTTTCATATATTTTGACTTCAATCGATATACAACTTTTTGAATCGCAGCTTTCATAAGTTCATGTTGAGAAATTCCATAAGCCTTCATCCTCAAAGCGACGATCCGAAATAATCCCATAGAGCCATCGAGATGTGCTGATGTTGCATAAATGCATTGACCTTTCAGTGTAGCTGAAACAATGGCCCATCCTGAAACTGGATTTCAGAAACGAGCTTGAATGTTCGCGCCGTTGAACCGTATTGTTCCATGCGTGATACTAGCGATATTTTCAATTGAAAAAATATTGAGATTTCTTAAAATTGGACGAATTCGTATTGTTCAATAATATTTTTATTTAAAAATAATTTTTTATTTGATTTTGATATTAAATAAATCGACATGAAAATTACAAAACGTTGAGTGAGGCATTCATCATGAAATTGAAAGCCGTTTTTTTTGCGTTTACACATTTTTTATACGCAGTTTTTTTATATAAGTAATCTTCGCTTTGTGAAACTCCAATATAGGATTAAAATGAGCACATTTAAAAAATTCTTTTGTGATGTTGCCACACAATACGTATAATTTAGTTCGCTTTAGCGATTCAAAGCCGTAAATTCCATACATTGCATAGTGGGGTTAAATTGACATTCCTTTAAGCTCATGCACGACAATGTCGGCAAATATTCGATGCTATTTTCACTGATATAAAATTGTGTAACGCTCCATCGCTTATCATAAAATATCAGTGAATTTCTTTTATGCACGAGAATTACCTTGGCTGTATTTATTTTGTATTAAATGTGCTCCAGTTTCACCCTATCGGTTTTTCTTAGTATTTCGTTCTTTTTCAGCAGTTTGGCAACAGTACAAATGTCGAGTTTTTCGAAGGAAAATTGAGCCGAATAAAAAACGATATTGTACCGAATCGATTCGCGTTCGTTTGAAAGTATAAATATGGGGACAATTAAAACGTACACTAAATAAAATAAATGTGCTCCAAGCCTGAGCATTAAATAATGTGTGCATTTTGCTCGAGCATTAAAAATTGTGTATTAGAAAAAAAATCTGCACCTTAAAATGAATAAACGTGCATTAGAACAAATCAAAATATCAGCCGCATGACCATTATACACAACTTTCATAATATAATCGATTCGCAAAAATCAACATTAATAAAAAAAAATGATCCAAATCGTTGAAATGAAGTTAACAGTTGTATTGTATCAAATGGTGTTTTCTTAATAAAAATGTTAGAAAATTTCTGTTAGGTTATGAAAAATTATAAATGATATAACTATTAAAAAAACATAATTGACTTTGTAAACAAAAAATGAAAAACATGCACATGACATACAAACATCGCGTTTTGGAGGGATTCTTACGGAAATTCCCAAATTTCAATGAATAAAAAAAATTTCCAAGCACACCCGGTACGTCTATAGGTCGGGGAGACATTGACTCTGGAATAGCTCGGACCTCGATGCTGGTGATTCAGTGGTAAAAGTAGGAGAAGCTATAATGCGTATTCGCTGCCAATTTTGCAACCGCGCGCCCACTCGAAGGTGCTCATTTTATACTGCACATTTTTTTTATTTCACACTATCCCCTATATATAATCACGAATTTTTGTTTTTGTATCCATGTGTGTGTTCGTCTGTCGTTCGAATGACGCTCGCGACTGTTTCGCGAATATGGTTTTTATGCGTATACAGTTAACGTCTATAATAACGTGTATAACGTCTATAACCTACTAACTACTGGCTTTGCCTACATATATGACGTCTGGTGACAATAACAAATGAACTATTTTGATTTTATTAGTTAAAATATAAAATATTCAAATCAGGTACGGACATCGGGCAGCCGATGTTATTAACATCGAGATAATGTAAACTAAACTTCTAAAACCTAACACGAAATCCTTTTCGCCAGGCATTAATTTGCCACTAAGAAAAATATTTTTTTAGTAAGAAGTGA
>JAOXNN020000006.1:1359564-1383961 GCA_028571205.2 Hydropsyche betteni
CATCATCATCATCATCATCATCATCATCATCATCATCATCATCATCATCATCATCATCATCGTCATCATCATCATCATCATCATCATCATCAACATCATCATCATCATTATTATTATTAGTATCGTTCATTTGGGTCGTTGCTAATTGCTTATTTTTTTATGAGCCGTATTATTTCGAAGCCGTATGAAAAGAGTTTTGAATGAATATAATAATATAATTTATTCTTTATTAAATTTTACGAAAATCTGAATATTTCAAAAAATGAACTTCTGAATAGGTTATCTAATTTAATAATTGCAAAGACTTTTTCAAAGTATCGTTAAAAGTTCAGCATCGTTAAAAATTTGAGACCAACGATTCGCGTATTTGTATATTCAACAAAGTTAGAATGTTTGCATTGAAATATTGCAACTTATGTTCTCATATATTACTCAGAAACGTTTTAAAGTGTCGCCTCGTTTGATATTTGTTTCTTAGCGATAACTCTTAAAGTACCTTCACAAAATTTACATCATTGGGTTGTAAATATTTTTTCTAAAAACGTATATTCCAAAGTTTTATTCTTGAAAATTTTTTCGTTTAACAGCCTTATAGTGTCGTCTGAGTGCAGAAAGCAATTCGTTTTAAGGTGTTTCGAGAAGATGGTGCTTTATAAATTTTCGTCTTTATTTGTGTAGTGCAAATGTTTTGCAAAAAACATCGTTCATTGTAAACTTTCTAGACGGCTAGACGCAAAAAATAAAAAAACTTTGTTTTGTGTTAGTGTTTTTTTTTAAATCAGATGTTGAATTAACGAGAAAAAAGTTCGGAATTTTATTAGGTGTGATTGTTAAAGTTGATAAACTAGTTTGAGATATTTAGATTTAATATGAACATAATGTTGTCTTAAACTTTTGAAAATATTAAATTTCGAAACATTATGAACGATATTTTACATAACATAATTTGATCCAATGTATTCTAAAGTAATACCTAACTTCAAAGTTGCAATTTCTCAGAAATTTGCAGTCAGTTTTAAGTATAATTGTTATCAAAGTCATAAATTATTAACTTAAAACTCAAACGAAACCAAAGAAGAACACATACAATACAGCACAAATAAAAAATCTGCTATTCCAACGTTCCTATTAAAAACTCCATCGAAGTAATCCGAAAAGTTTCCTCCCCTAAAGCGCCGAGTCTCCGACATTAACACAAAATAAAATTCATTAACACACACGAAAACTCTTCGACAAACACGCAAAGCACTAATCTTCCGACAAACGTTCGACTAGCTGGCAAAGCACAAATTTTGCGGTCGTCGAAACGGCATTACCGCACACCCTGAGCTTAGTTATAATATGTAGTGTCGTTAGCGAGACGTCCTCGTATAAAATCCGCATGCAAATATTAGCCGTTCGGCTCGTAGTTTGGCTAAAAACAATACGTTTGCGGGTTTCGAATGCGATGTTGCGGATGCGAGTGCGCCGTTTCGCCAGAAATGCAATCTGGCCAAACCGCAGCGGTGTAATGTGCACCTGGAGGAAGCGGATGTATCGTGTGTGTGTGTGTTCGGGTCGTTATTGAGAGAAGATTGCGTGTTTATTGCGGAATGATTAGTAGGGGAAGGAGGGGGTAAGACGGGGTATTTAAAGTTCGAAGTCGAATAAAAAACTAAATATACATCATAGAATTCGGAATTTTAATTATTAACTTAATCAATCTTTCCTCTATTAGATTGTAATTAGAAAGAAGCAAAAATTAAACTTTTTTTTGAAACATTAATCAAAAGAGAAAAAAATGCTCTTACCCCATCTTGCCCCACCCTTGAGGTAAGATGGCGTTCCCCTCTGGGGTAGGGTAGGGCGGGGCTAAAAGGGCCAATTCAGCAGTATTGTTTCATAACTATTGAACTATAAGGGTTCTGGAAAAGATCTAAATACCAATGAATAGCGTAAATCTTCATTTACGCATAATTAGTAAAAAATATGACAAGTTCATGTTTATTCGCCAGATATTGAAGATATAGAGAGTCAATTCGAATGCTCTTTATGCCTTGCTATAGGGGCAAAAAGAGCCAGTGAAAACCAATACCCGCACCCCATCTTGCCCCAACGGAAAGTTTTAAGTAAAAAAACACTTTGAGGTTATAAATTGACAAGTAGTCGTGTAAATATTTAGTCGAAAATAAAGCTGAAAGTACAGGAATTCCGATAAAACTCTGTCTTTTACATCATAACCTATGTATTTCTAACAGTTACGACCGAAACACATTATGAAAATAGCATCAAATAATTAAAAAAAAAAAAATTTTCTCACAGCAACGTCATTTGCTCCGCTCAGATTCTGGGTGTCGCCAAACTGGAAAGTTATGAGATAAAACTACGAAATGGCGTTAGTGTTTAGTTGTATTAGAACTGTTTTTGTTCCTGAGATATAGTGGGACCCTGTCTTACCTCGCTACCCCGTCTTACCCCCTCTCCTCCTATATAAATTGTTTGTTAGTCAGCCCGTGGTGTAGCGGTAATACTGCATAGATTTTTATTCGTAAGGATGATGGTTCAAGCCGCGGCGATAGCAAGGATAGATCCGTTTCAAACAACTACTCGATCGTCTCAAATTGGGTATTCAACCATTTGACTTCAAAAAATGGTTCCGATTTCTCACTCTTTCGACCGCCGTACGAATTATATGTGGCGATTATTGTAACAACTATTGCACACGGCCGTTGATGATTGGCACATATAAGTGCTTGCGGTTTACGGGTTTGAATCAGCGCTCCTTCCTTTCCCACATCTTTAGACTATTCTTAAAAAAATGTCATAATTACATATCAATATAATATTACTAATTACATATTTTTGTGCTGGTTTCTTTAAAAACCTAAAGCTACTTAAATATGATTCAAAACCCAAATAAATTATAAAATTCAAAGTAAAAAAACTTCTATTCGATGTAAATTTTCAATGACATTTTGATGCATTTTAAAAATTCTTTCGTTTGAATTTTTAACCAATTTTTTTCTATCCTAGATCCTAAATAATATGTTCAATTGTAAAAATAGACATTTCTATTATGCAAAGCTTAATAAATATACAACCATTCGTTTCAGGAACGTGCACTTTTAGTAGCAGAAGCGCATTACTCATTCGGACGCTTCGGCTTGCATCCTCTCAGTAAAACTAGACGTCTTTTGCATCCTTTCGTATCAAATTAGACGTATTATGGGGCTTAATTTTGCATCCTATGCATTTAAATTCGAACCTGAATAACAACAGTAGTATAGCATAGAGAGCTTTCCATCAAAAGATACGAGTCTAGTTTCGTATACGTATTATACGTTGCCACTCAGCGGTCCGCGTTTATTTAACCTCGTTTAGCTGCTCGTGCTCGTCTCCCACAGTTTCCAGATGATGAAAATTGTACAGTTTTCCGAATCGAAATGATGATGGAAGAAGAAAGGCGAGCGATTTTCAAAGCGCAGAGTTTTCGTGACGAGATTTTCGTCGCCGGTTCGAAAGTCGCGTTTCGAATCGATCTCGTGAAGGTGGGCTAAACGATTTATATACTTCTCGGAAAATAAACGGATTTTTGGAAAGATCGTCTTGTATGTATGTATATATTTTTCAATTTCGGTCTGAAGGGAAACCGTAAATATTCGAAATCTTTGCGAATCGGATATTTTCATATCGTAAAGTGATCGTGACACGTCGTATATTATGTAAGATATTCTGGCATGCTATTACATAATACACTGACTACAAAAAAAATGAATGCACTTGACTTATTTTATATTATAACGAAAAAAAAATGTTAAAGATCGAAACAATTAAAACAACGTATTTTATATAAAAAAAAACCAATAAAACTTCCGCCACGAAAAGAATTCTAACAATTACATAAATTTTTTGTTTATTAAAATTTTACAACAAAAATGAACGACGGTAGAAAAAAAAATTTTTTTCTTAGAAAACCGTCTGAGAATTTTTGCGCCATCGTATCAAAATCGAGAATTTTTCTGGTTGCCCTTTTTCCGAAACCACAATAACGGTGTTTGCATGTCCTTTATCGTAATACTAAATCAGAGGTTCTAAATCATCCACATACGACCCACTCGTATTTATGGAAAACATATTCATATTTCGACTCATCGTTATTTTGAATGAATTCAGCAATGAAAAGGGTAAAAAAAAAATATTTTCTTTTTTTAATACTAAAGATAATTTGAAACAACAATTTATACGTCTATCAAGATATTAAAATTTATAGTACATTGACATTGAGAATTTTGATCAAATTAACAGTGGGTTGTTAAAATTAAAAAATAAATAAAAATATTATTTTTAACGAACCAATACACAAATCATTATCTAAATGGCTAAATAAATAATGTTAGAAGAATTTCTTCTTATTGAGTTTTAGAAAACGCGTACAGTATCAGATTCACCAGAGAAAACATATATTTTATTAAAGAGAGTATATTATACATTGATTAAATAAACGAAATTTGAGTGATTTAACAGGTAGGTTGGTTTTGTTATTGTCAGTTGTCAACACATGAAACGCGTTTGGTATTTAATAATATAGTTGTGATTTTAACAAAAATTTAAAAATAATTGTATCACGGATTTAACCAAATCCGCTCTATTTTCAATTTATTATTTATCATAATTTTCTATCTAAATATAAAAAAAATAAAAAATCTCTTTTTTTATATTGTCATATATTATGAAAGTAGGTAGCATGTGAGAATTAGATTCTATAAAGCGTGTATGGGTTCATTTACGAATTTCCAACCGTTTTTCATTCCCGCGACAAGCGGTACTTATCCGTCACAAAAATTGGATATTTTGGTTTCTCGTATTTCCCTAAAATAAAATATACTCTGCTTTAACATATTCCCTACTTGCGATTTATTTATTCGGTTGTATTATGCATTATCTATGTCGGTATAGGTGGTTCATGCATTCTCTAGTTAACATGTTCATTTATACTTCCGTGTATGCTTTCTCTGTAGAATTAAGAAAAGCTTTAACCAAAATAAACCAAATAGAGAAAAAATCTATCTTAATGTCAAATTTTATTTTTCCGATACAGTTTTATCACTGAATCATCACTGATAAATTTTAAAAAAATTTAAATATTATTCACAAATTTACTAACAACCAATATTACTTTTCTCTCACAATAACGGAAAGCAGATAATGAGTCAACCAATTTTTTAGATAACTTTTATATTATTTTTCATAGGTTCGTATACTGATTACGAATATCAATTCGAAGCAAATTTCACAACATAAAAATAATTAACTTTTTCCGGCTGACCGTCAAAATAGCCCAATTAAAACTTTGATTTCGGTCGGTCATTGAGATAATCGCATAGCTCATATTTTTGTTTTTGATAAAATTATTTTTATTCTAAATCTAATAAACATTGTATCGATAGTGAATTCACTTAAATCTTGAATATTCTTCAATCATATACCACATTTCCAATAATATTATGACATGAAAACACACAATTTAGATTTTATATTATTCGACAAAATTAGCAAACCAGATTTCGAAAAGCGTGGTGTAGTGATAAATAAATATAACTACTTATATTACTCGTTTATATCCTTTTTGTGAAACCACAATAACGGTGTTTTGCATGTACTTTATCGAAATACTAAATCAGAGGTTCTAAATCGTCCACAAACGGTGCACTTTTATTTATGGAAAACATATTCATATTTCGGCTCATCGTTTTATAGAATAAATTTAGTGATGAAACTCATATACCATTTTCTATTTTATTGAATAAATCATTAGTGACTATTATTTAAATGTATTCAATGATGTTTCCATTTATATCAATAGTCAATATGGTACAGTTTTCAAATTCAACATTTTACAATTCAAATTCGAAGTTTTACAATTTAAATTAAATTAAAAGAATGTATTATGAAAACTGTTGCCATATAATTTTCACGCTTCAAATTTAACAAATTGACAAAAATTCTTAATAATAATTAACAATGGTCTTAATAATAATTTCTTATAGTTGAATTTAAAATATATTAAATTTAAAGCGTAAAGCGTTGAATTTAAAGTTTAAAATTGTAAAAATCAATGAAATTCTTTACTATGATTTAGTTAGTTATAATAACAACGGTTTTATTAATACGATCTTACAGTTAAATTTAATGTGTAAAACGTTGAATTTGAAGTTTAAAAGCCGTAATAATTATCGAAATTCATTACTATGAATTCTTGATGATTTCATAGGTTATAATAACTACAGTCATAATAATACTTGAATTTGAAGTAAAAAACGTTAAACTTGTTGTTTAAGAACTGTAATAATCAATTGAAGTCATCACTATAAATTCTTGTCGATTTCATTGTTCATAATGAAAACGGTCTTAATAATACGTTTTTATAGTTGGATTTGAAGAGTAAAAACTTTAGAACGTACATACGAGTATATATTTTTTTAATTTTGTGTTTTTTTTTATAATAAAGAATAAATTTTACTTTAATCAAAAACTTTCATATTAATCAAATTGAATATCTCTGCACCGAACACATATCTTCTCGCAAAGCATAAAAAGCCGAGAACGACAACGCGCGCGGACACAATGCGACATCAATTCAACCATATAACAAAAGCAAACGTTGATTAAATTCTTTCGTACCAAAATTGAAAAACGCAGACGCTTTTCCCCGGCCGCGAACAACTCAGAAAATACGACTTTCGAACGGCGGATAATATACGAGCGAGAGCAAACTCGCGTCCGTTATAACGACACCGAAGGACACCGAATTGTCCCGATCGAAATGCAAAGGACGACTCGGCGCGAAAAGCTCTCCCATGATTCATGGCGGCGAGGATAAAGCCGCAGCTTCTCTGGGAAAACTGAGCTTTTCCTCGCGGGGAAAAGTCCGGTTTTCCCGCAAGAGCCACGGCACCACGCGTGACCCATTACCGGCCGCGAAAATTAAGAGTCTTCCAACTGCGAGTCTCGGCCGGAAAAGCGTCCTTCTTGCGAGGATGTGTTTTTCCGGCTCGCAGAGTGTTTTTCCGGGCTCGCACATTTCCATTTTCCGGCCGGTGGTTTTTCGGGCGTGAAAGAGGTTTTCGGCTTTTGCGTATATATATATATATACATTCGGAGCGGGCGTGCTCTTATGAAACGTCGGAAAATCACGCATCTTAGTTCGGTTGAGTTTTCTTTTTTTTTGCGAAATATTTTCGTAATGTAACTAACTTTTGAGACTTTTTGTTTTTTGACATATTATGTACATTTTTATCCCGTTTTTGCGTGTCTGGAATTCACGTTTTTTTCATTATTAACGTTTGATTTCTGCAATCTGTTTTATTTTGTTATTATCGCTCTTATGAAACATCAGAAAATCTCGTTTATTAGATGAATTTTCTTTTATAATATTTTCTTAACTTGACCAACTTTTGACACTTGTTATTTTTTGATATAATGTTTTGTGTAGAGAACCCTCGTTTTTACGCACCCGGAATTCACTTTTATCTACTATTTGCTTTTTATTTCTGCAGGCTCATTTTAATTTCGCAGTTTTGACAATCATTCGAACGAAAGGGTTTTTTATTGCTGACAGTTTTCCGAACCCAAATCTATTTAAATCATCGAAAAAGCTTATATTAACCCAAAAATATGTCCTAAATACATGATTTTTTAATATAATTCATTATTGAAGTAATTTTTATTAAAAAATATTTTAAGCCCTTAATTTAAATTTTTACTTTGATTACGTTTTTTTTATCAGTCTCTTGAAAAACGTAAAAACAGGATTTTATTCTATTTCACAGTATTGCAAGCAATTTACATTTCAAAAATTATTCCACTGCAATAAAACGTACAACCTTAAATAATTTCAAAACCGAGACAATTGCACGTGCACTTGTCGTCATACACATTATGAGCGCATACATCGCAGCTGCATAGCGACTGCATTCGACACGTGCCCGTAAAGCAGCTTCGTTATGCAAATTTATCCTTTTTGTCCCACGAAAGGAACACCATCCACGTAAAAGCCGCAATGCGGTGAATAAGTGTTATTCGAACGAGATTTATGGCCTTTTATGCATTTCCTTCGAGATCCCTTTCAGACAAAGGCGCGATAGTAGTTAGCCACATAACCCCATAAGTTTTATAGGAGTTGAGGTCCTTTTTCCAATGTCATACGGTTCAGGTCGTCGTTATTTATTCAATTTATTAAAGGGAACGTTTTCTCATACGTGAGGTGGTCACGTAGTGCGTAACTCTTGTGGGACACACGTATGTCGTATATTGGGCGTACGCGGAATTGCGTTTGTCAATAAATTAAATATTTGTACGTGACCAGTTATCGTAAATATTAATATTGTATTATAATAAAAAAAAAACGTTTTTCGTTCAGAATTTTAATTATATTTATCAGAAATATCTACAGTATGATTTTATACTGTAACGTCACGTACTGTTTATATGAGAACACTGATCCTCGTACATATCAAATTTTCATTTTTCGCGCAATGCGGTTTAATTTTTTCAAAAAAAATCCATTGCATCGAATTCAACAGGTTTGTGAACTCAGTCTATTAATCTTCTTCGGTACACGGATATGTGAAGTATAGGCCGTTAACACGGGACACGGTAACATATCAAACGGCTCAATTAACCGTACCGATATCGTTGCGGATTCCACCAAGTGATTCTTGATATATTATATAATGGCGACTATATATCATTGGAAACTATTAGGTATCGAATATCGGCTATAAGTCTAGTCTATACATAGATAAAATATCGCACTAAATAATAAGCGTCTGGGTATTAATTGCGCTTCAAGCTCGATAAGTTCAAGTTGTAGTTTCAGGTTACTTTTGATAGGATAATTATATTATATTATATATTTTTATTATTCTATGGAAATTTAAAGCTCATTTTATTATTAAGTGATCATTCGATTTTCTAATTATCAAAATCTAGATCAACTTGAGATGGGGCAATTGCAAAGGAGATCCGTTACGCGAACAAGTGGGTTACAGTTTTTTTAAACGAGGCCCACTCACCCTCCAGAGGGCATAATTATCGTTTCGCCGACCTCATCCCTCTGCTGCTGAAACAATGCGCCCTTATCGATGAAAAATTCAATTATCGCCTCCGGCGAAGACGTCGGAAAATAAAGCGAAATAGGGAAAAAAATGAGCGGAAAGGCGGAAAAGACGGCGGCGGGGCGGGCGGCTGAACTTAGGCGGCTTTCGAAAAATCAAACTGCAGTTTAATTAAAGCTAAATTGTGGACGAAGAGTGGGCGGGGGAAATAAAACGGAAAAAAAGCGCGGGAAAAGCTCGTAACGACGACATTCGAGGGCTCTTCGGCCGAGTTTCAAAGAACCGTTTTTTGGATTTTTTTTTTCGGCGCGCACTTTAAATGTTAATTCGATTTTTTTCCCGCGTCGACCACTCGAGCGAGACGAGAGGTCAAATTTATTATTTTTATTATTCGTCGGTGAAATTAAAAAAGGACGAAGTTTTTAGGGGGTGTAGTTAGTCATGATCGCGTTTAGGATATTACCGATGTAACGGCGAGAGAACGAATCGACATAACGAGAGTCAATTTTCCGTGAGATCAATTCTATTTTGAGTATCTATCATGTTATCTTATTTAATATTGTAATATATATGTTTCGGTTTAGTTTCAAGGAAATGTTACTGTCTAAATGCGTATATGACAATCATCCTTTCGACGTTATTTATTATGATCCTTCGGATCGATTTCATTTCTGTGTTCGCTCTTCAATCATTATACCTTGTTATATTTGAAGATATTGTTGACCATCGTGCGTACAAAGCGCTGACGATATGAGGTCCATAATAGCCTATTACATGATGGTCGAAGAACGAAAATATATCGAATCTGTCAAATGTGTGTCGCACGAAAACGATATCTGATTCGAAATTGTTTCGGGAACTTTGCACAAATTCGTAACCGTATCTATATTATTATTCTACGTTATTTCAGCGAAAGCTTTTCCGATCTCCGAACGGGGAATTGAATAAATATTGACGAACGTTCGTCGAATTCTCCCATTAAATTTAATCGCATGGTGAATTTTTCATTATGCGACGAAATGACATGCGAGGTTCGGTTGAATCCTCTGCTGAATTTAAACATCGTATGGTTTCATTATTCTATACTAGAGAATACGATTAAATATCGTGTCTTTGATAGCTCGAGATTTGTGTAACATTGTCCGAACTAATCCTCAGTCTAGACGAACGATTAAACTTTATATTGTATTATTCATAGACTTTTCATTTAATTAAGCGACAGTTACATAAATCAATTTTCTATTTAAATTTTAACGTTTTAAAAAAATTAAATATATTTGAAATGAAAATATTATAAAAACTGTTCAAATAAATTTTTCCTAGAACGTCTCCAGCACGTACTTTATTACTCGTTAACTTTAACGGCACAAAGAAACTTATACATTTTTATTATGGAACGATAATTTCTAACATGAAAAGCACACCTTGTATGTCCTTTGGCCTTATAATTCATACAATTATTAAAATTTCAATAGTGTCGGTTTTAAATTTCAAATATTAACGAGCGACAAACAAAAGGGGCGTTACGTTCGAGCGCAAAAAACATTTTTCACGGAACCGCGACAAACCCTTTGTATATTCCACACGTGTTAGTCAAAGGCAAATTGTTCAGACAGAATTTTAACAAAAGTATACTTTGCCAATGTATACTTACATACGTACCAGCTTGCTCAAAATGCGAGTGTGCGGTGTATTTGGGTCGAATAGGCAAACATCCCGCATGCCTTCGGTCTATTGTTCTTGTCTGAACGCTCCCTTTCCAAGTCCTTTTCGGATAGGAAAAAATAGACTAAAGCAAATCGGAAGGCTGCAAAAAATCGTGTGAGTAACGCATAAATATTCGTGTGTATTTGAATTTTTAATGTCGGTTTTCGGGGATGAAAATTTGAGCGATCTCGCGGAGAACGGTCGTAAAAAGGCTGCGCGAAAACTTAACCGATTCCGCGTCGTGCGAAGCCAGAACAAACCCATAAAGAAAATAAAGTATCGTTAAAAAGGGTCTCGACCAAAATTAATGATCTAAAAGATAAGGCAATTCAATGCTGGCGAAATCGACTTCGTAGAAAATCAGATATATAAACTAGGCTTTTCTTTTATAACGTTTCTTTTGTACGGTGCGTCTTCTACCAGAGCTATTTTCCGTAATAAAAATTGATCTCAGATACATTTCAGACATTATTTTCCTGATTGTTGTAATTCTTCTTAATATATTTTCATTTATAACTTCAATTTACAAATAATAATAATTTTAATACAGGTACCCGTTCGTTAATCGTTTTGAGATTTGTACGACAAATACGCGTACTTTAATCGTTCCTAACTTCAATCGTAAGCTTTATCTTACAGCAGGTTGTATTACGTCGACGCTAGATTGTTTCGTTGAATAAATAGCAGAAACGAGCTTTCGCTTCCGCGACGCGAAATTAATATGTCACATATAGGCAATGTTTGATATTGGCACATTTAAAACGAGAGAAGAAACTACACATGGATTATTCATCTCCGTTCAATTAAAATTGCGATTACACGTGCGTTTTACATAAAACGTTTCTCATTTAAAAGTGATTATTCCAAGCGAGATTTCCACGAATAGTATCAGCGAGTAATCGCTCATTCGAGGTGTGATATGTGAAATTAATTAAATTTCGATCCACAGAATAAAACAACTAAAAAAATAAAACTCATTAAATCACCAGTGTCCATCAGCATTCAATAAGCCCCGAAAAACTTCGTCCAATCCATTATACGTACATGTAACCGGAGCGGAAACCCGTCGGAAAAAAACTTTTCCAGCAGAGTCCAAACAAAAAGTCCGACATAATTGAAACTCGGACAAGTTTCGGACCGAAATGGTAATATCTTAATGGCCGCCCGTTCTGTGTGAATCTTTCCGCTTTTAAGAGTGCCACCCTCTCGGCGGGGTTTATTTTAAGGCTTTATTTCCGCGTTGCGAACTTTCGGAAGGGCTATCATAAATTGGTCGAAAGCGCTCTCGAAAAGTAGTTAGATGCGGTGATGTATGCGGGCGAGAGCGATTGTTGATAGGCAGAAGCAAACGATGCGTGTTTTTTTCCGACAAATTAATTTCTATGGTATGTGTGAAAAAGGACGAAATGTGGTGAACGTAAAAATAAAATTTATACACCCAATGTTATTTAAAAGTAGTGCAATTTTTTTCTTTGAGTATTTTCGCTATTGAAAGAAGTTTTCTATATCCCACGTAGTGAGAAATATAAAGAGAAAATAAAAATAGTAACCCATTTTCAATAAAATTCTTTTACGATTTACGTAAAAATTTTAGTTTCTCTCGCTTAATAATCGATGCGTACATCAAAAATATAGATTATTATTTTTTATTATTTAGCTTTAGAGTTTTCTTTACTTAAATATGTTGTTATAACTGTCACCAAGTGTTATGGCTGAGTCGATGTTCAGGGGGTCGTCCAAAAGTGTTGATAAATAAGACGCTCTTTGTAGTTGGTTACAATAATCTCTCTGATTCTAATTTATTTTGGTTTGATTCATGGCTTTTATACACGCTTTGTATACACCAATTGTATCTTAATTACACAATAATGATATCATTAGACTTTACACACAGAACTACAAAATATTAAGTATATTTGCGAAGCTAGGATTATTAACTATTTAATTAAGATTGTTTGGTTTTCGAATGACGTTATTGTTGATGATTATAACAATGTTATTATTTGTAATACACCAAGTACAAGCTACTGAGAACAAAAAATTGCGCGTCTCAATGCGTCCCCAATTGAAGACAATGGTAGTATTTGGTATTTAAGTACTGGAATGGTATATGAGATACTATAATATAAAACAGAAATAAGAAAGATTGAATGGGCAATGAATGACGTTTACGAAAAAGTATGGATTGAATTGAACAAAAGTTATTCGAAATGGAAGAATTTTCATTTGGCTGGATATGATGATGATGATGATTTCTATACAAAAAACGGTTATTTATCCACGTTTAAGACAAAGTAGTATCATTCAAAACAAAAATATACATAAACAAGACTTAACTGTACGAAAAAAGCGCCGAACTTCCGAATAACAATCCAACGTAAGTACGCAACATCAACCGGAGTTGTAACAGCCCCATTCCAATTAACGACCGTTTTCTCCACACAATCGGCTACTGCATTCTAGCATCGAACAATACCGATCCACAGCCTCGGTCCAGATTCAATAACGATATATCAACGGGGATCCCGAATCGTGGGGAGATACGAACGGGAAGACTTTCTCCGATAAGACGCAATCACGATTTGGAAACGGGCCCGAGCACGTCCTGCTGGCCCGCAAATATATACGTATCCGATACGGAACTGGCCTCTGAACTTTGGGCACCCTACTCCCCCGCTTTTGCTGAAAATCTTCCTTTTTATTAGGCTCAATGGGATGTGGAATAATCTTTAATGCGGAGGACGATTTTATTGCGCGGCTGCACACGCGGGTTGCCCGGTAAGGAACGGTTCGTTGTAAAGGGACCTTTGGGTATATGCGAATTGTGGTGTATGGGTCCTTTGGGTGATAGGCGTATGGTTTTGTGTTCGGTAGTTATCGTTTGATTAAGTGATGATTTGAATAATATAATATAATTAAAATTGCGTAGGTCCAACAATTCTTAAATTTGAATAATTTTTGATACAATATGTATTAGTTTAAAAGGTAGGTTTAAATATAATTGACCTATATACGTATACTAGTATATAGACCCGATGTCAATAACATCGGCTGCGATTTAATAACCATACTATTGCGTAATAAAACAAAAATTGAATATATGCAAAAATATTTTATAACCTTCCCCTTACGAAATGTCTCCAGTCTCGCCGGGCGACTGCTATTTTTTAATTCGAAAAAATGATCTTGTCGACGGGTCGATCATTTTTAAGTCGCGAGCGTTATCGAACACACACAGAAATCCGCTCATCATCATCATCATCACGAATACACGAACACATGAACACATAGAAATCCGCTATTATATATAGGGATAGGAGATGAATTGATAACCATACTTTTGCGTAATAGAATAAAAATTAAATATATTTATGCAAAATTATTTTATAACCGTGCCGTTGCGTGATGAAATAAAACAAAAATTGAATATATGCAAACATATTTTATAACCGTGCCCTTGCAAAATGTCTCCAGTATATTAGAGTCGCGAGCGTCATTGACACAGATACACAGACAGACAGACAGACAGATGAACATACAGAAACCCGCTATTATATATAGGGCATAGGGGATTAAATAAAATATTATTATTTATTCAGATATGTACATAATCATTTCTGCGTACATACGGATGTTTCAAACAAATGTGTACACACTTTGAATGATTATAACATTGATGTTTATTGAGATTCCATTAATTTTAAACTCCAAATCAAAGATGAAGGTTGTAAAATTAGTAGGGTTTTTACAATTTTTTAAATTTATATGCATTCAAGCTCAGAAATCGCTTAAAAGGTGAAACGACGAAAATTCAAACACAAATTGCAAAAATTGCACAAATTTCAAAATTTTCTCAGATTCGATTAACTTCAAGTTTCATAAGTGTATTTATTAGAAAAAAAATTTCACTTTGCATTTGGATAAAGAAATAATAAAAACTGCATTCAAAGAACGCATACTTTTTTTAAGTACAAACAATTAATTCGAGAATCACATTTACGTATATTCGACACGATTAGGGATTACATTTTTTTCAATGAACATGCTTAAAAAGCACTCATTTTTCAAATCGCCCAAACACGAACCTACGCAAGCCGAAACCGCGCACTTCTCGAACTGACTATACTAAAATTATTTTTTACGACCTCAATATGTAAAGCGATTACATTTCGACCTTCACCCATTAAAACAATCAGAAACGAGACACCAGTAACGACCTGAAACACAATTTGACCCACTCGTAAGACCAGCACCACAGCTTGTACGGCACCAGTGCTCGTCTGGACATCCTGACCTCAGACTCTCGGCAGCAACCTTAATGAAAATGAACTCAGTTATTATAATGGATATTGTGGACGTTCTCGAGAACCAGTTACACTATATTATACACGTGGCTTCGTGCAAACACCAGGCACTACTTATCTGCAATGCTCCCGCTAACCGTAATTGATACGAGCGAAACGAGTCCATTCATCAGACGGGGGAATATTTTGCACAAAGGGGGCCAATTTGCGCTAACGATACGTCTTTCTCTTCATTTCGGCCATTTTGTATTATGCTAGTGTCTGCAGGGGAGAAAAGAACGCTCAAAAGTGTGCCCGGCTGCGCGCTTTTTCGGGAGCCAGACGGGTTAAGCGCTTCTAATAAATTATTGTTTAAATGAAATGTATTGCGATGTCGTTCGAGATTTATCAGAGGTGGTCTATTTGGATGGCTGTTCGTTAATAATTGAGATAAGATGGATTTTATTTGGATGGACGGTCTGGGATTTGGGGTAATTCATTGTTGTGTTTTCGTAACACGTATACGCGATTTTGGTTCAAAATAAATTTAATGAAATTATACGAAATTCAATTTTTGACTGCATTGTATTTAATAATAGTATCTGATTTTTATCTATAGTTAATTGACCGCTAATATTTTAAGCTCTATTTGTTTATTAGAATCAAATTATTTTACACTTTCGTAACATACGTTAAAACTCACTTTTTACGATAACTACTATAGATTACCATTTTTCATAATTTTACTTTAATATTTTATTTGCTTAAATATTTCATTATTTGTAATATTATATTTCCCCAAGTACAACCAATTCAATAAAAAGTTCTCACGTTACAGTACGTCCTAGATTGAGAACGATAGTAGAATATGGATTAATTTCATGATTTATTTTGAACGACTCTTCAAAACATGTATCAATCAATACTCAACGGTATTATAATCTAGTTTGATAATATCATGCGAAATTCTTGTAACTAAAACGTCAACAAGCCATCGATTAAATCGTCTCATTCGCGCGCGAATTCCTTCGATTTTTACGCAAATCCAATTCCGTAGGCTGGAAAAAAATGTTTTGGATTTCCATAACGAGGCCAAAGTAATTAAGTCAAGCTGCTTCGACTGTTTAACCACGCTCAGGTGACGGCAGAGTGGAAAATGATGTAAATTTAAACGCTAATACGGTTATCCACCGGCTGCAGGACCCCGAACCGTACACGTACGTTCGCATCTACGTGCGAAAAGCGTTAAACGTAGGAAATTAAAGCGATAAAACGAATAAAACCGATTTTAAACACGTTTTCCAGCTAATGGATCGCTTCCCGTCTTTCAGCGCGAGGCCCGTAACGAACGAGCTTTCAATTATGTTCGATCGCCACTGAAATTCATTAGGATTCGCGCAGTGGCTTTTCGTTTTGAAAATTTCAGTTTTTCAGATTTTAGTCGATTATCTATCTGAAGATTGAGTGCTTAGTACAAGTACCTTACAATTGAGTCTCAATTTTTTTTATTTTGTTCCATTTTAATTTAATTTAAACCTGTTCGCTTCAAGAGATTATAGTTTATTAATTTGGTTATGTATAATAGATTTATTCAATATACTGCTTCTTATTTATTATTTAAACCAAGCAACATGTGGTGAAGTTAGTACATGAACGTGGCCCATTAATAAAAGATTCTTTCAATATTCAATTCTCGAAAGTTGCCTTCCTCTTATAGATGTTCAAAATTTCAAAAGACTTTTTTTTTATAAATCTATAAAACCGATTTAGATCTCTATATCTATAGAAAATTATTTTTATGGCAATAATAAATATTTACAAAAGAATAAATGTTCAAAATATCAAAAGACATTTTTTTTATAAATCTATAAAACCGATTTAAATCTCTTTATCCAAAGAAAATTATTTTTATGGCAAAAAAACAAATCGATAAAATTTCGTGCTTTATTTTTCGATTCGAATTGAATTACGTTTCAATTTCATATTTTATTTTCAACAATACTTCAAAACAGGTATCTGTTGATACTCAGAATGTTATCCACTAATTTAATTATATTTCAAAACAAACGATTTAACGTGTATAGAATTCGATCGCTTTTACAATCAATGTTGAAATATAGCAAACGGATCGCCAGATGGAAAGCTTCGACACTTTAACGTATTAAACTACACTAAATGAAACATTTCGAATACTGGAAACGAGCTCGTTCAGCAAACAACTTAACCCGATTTTAATTCTCATCCGTTTGTTCGTACGAAACAATTGACGTACGAAACTAACGCTCCTCCATACAAACACCACAATAGAGAGCGTTAAACTTTCACGGAAAGTTTAGCAGTTCCCGCTGCAACTTCCTCGCATTAGCACAATACGTAATATAATTTTATCATATATTATTGCACATACACACGAGACACGTATAATCAGAAGGGACCGAATGACGACGAGGGGGGCCCTTTGTTTATCCGCACGTTTTATTTCGCAGACTCCTTTGTGTTAACCGTGCGACAAAAGTACGTTAATTACCATTATGCGAGAGACGGTGACTTTTGGGGTCCGAACCTTTGAAGTCTACTTGCCTGAACCCGAAACTTTGCCGGCCTTAAAATACTCGATTAAAGCTTGTGCCGGATTAGTGTTTTCTTCTCGGTTCGTTCTTGGCGTTTCGGTGGGTTGGTGAATGATAAAAATATTATTAGACTTGTGCATTCCGTTTTCGCTAGGCTCTTGCGACAGGTTGTGGAAAACTCTTTGATCTCGGAAGGAAAAACGCGTCTGAGAATCGCGAATGAATTTGAATATTTTAAATATTTTCAGCGCTGTTGTTTGTTGCAGGTACAATGTGCTGACGGTTTTCTTTGTTTGCTTTTTAAAATCGAATTATTATTTTAATATGTTTTGCATTCAAAATGAATATCTGAGTACTAGTTGTGTGCTGCAAAATTTGTTTCGTAATGGTTTTTATATTATTGAAAGTTGTGAAGGAATAAATCGATTTGATTCATTGCCAAACAAGCGATGTAACTGTATTTCTAAGTAATTGCAATTTTAAAAGTGTAAAAAATTGATGACTATTACGAATCGAATCCATTACAATGGAGCCATTACAATAAATCTTTCAGAGACGAATGTTCAAATCACGCGCTGTTGAAAAACGGGGTACAATTTTCCTAATCGAAAACGATCCCGCGAAAATTTCAACAACCGAAAATTTTTCATCGATTTAACCTTTTGTCGGCGGACAACGTAAAGCGGGCAGAAAACGTTAAAACATCCCCGCCGAGACGTGAAACGCTCTTCGAAAAAATGAAAATTCGAACGGCGGGAATTTCAGCGCTGTAAATTCGAAACGCTGTAAAGCACGGTACAATGGGACCGCGTAAGAGCGGGCCCGCTGAAAAGCTAATAATATTCAGCCGGAGGATTTACGGGATGCGGCCAAGTTTATGAAAACCCGAAGCCACATACACACATATAAGGCACAAGGAGTCTAAGAAGGGTCGACACGTCCGTACGAATCCCATTCTTTCTGCGACAATGCTTGAAGCTGTAGCCCTTCGCTGAAAGAGCGTCTGAAAAAGGGAGGAGCGTGAAAAGCTCGTTCTTCATAGTATCAAATAATACGCGTCTTGAATATTTTTTTTCCCGTGTACAGGATGACAGCGACATAATTGCCTCATTTACTTTTATGCGAAATATATTAAAATATTCCAAAAAAATATCGTCTAGACATGAGTAATATTATCCAAGCATGAATTTTTTATATTAAAAAATTTAATATAAACCATTCAAAGTTTTCTACCGCTTTTTCGTTGACATGAATTTCAATACTACAAACACATAACAAACTCGAAAGCTTCTAACCAAAGCACCAGCAAAAAACACTCA
Source organism: Hydropsyche betteni (assembly GCA_028571205.2). NCBI lineage: Eukaryota > Metazoa > Arthropoda > Insecta > Trichoptera > Hydropsychidae > Hydropsyche > Hydropsyche betteni. The sequence goes on from JAOXNN020000006.1 coordinate 1,378,539, forward strand.
CAAATTCGTGCATTAAAGAGCACCTAATAGTTCCCAAACGGTGGGTCGTGTTTACCGTGCGACTTAACCCGAAGGTGGCCAGTGAATTAAATCATGAGGTTGTTGTGCTCAAACACGGCCTGAATTGACCCAGCCTCAAATTGGATCAAAAACCCTTCGCCGTTTGATCCCGGCCGGACGAAGGCTTTATTAGTCGCCTAAATAAAAATTTACGCTCACCTGAAATAATCTCCTACGTGTGTGTATAGGGCTGGAACAAATTTGCCCTCGCTTTAAGCCCTTGTGTGTGTTGGGTGTGAATTGGGGAGGATTCTCGATTTTTCTGCTTGATCTCGTTTTTTTTGATGGTTTTATTAAGTTATAATTCGGTTTGTAAATATTCAAATTTCGGTTGAATTTTTGATTGAAAATCTGTCACAGTTTGATCCCGTTTGGATGAGGGGTTTATTAGTAGAAATTTATGGTCACCTGAAATAATCTCTGAAGTGTGTTTATAGAGCTGGAATAAATTTGCTTTCACTTCGAGCGTGTATATTTGATTTTGTTTGATGGGTGGTTATTGGATTTTTCAGTTGATATATATTTTTTTTTATTAAATTAATGTTACGTTATATAAAATTTTAATTCATTTAGGATATTTTTCTGTTTTAACGATTTGTTATTTTCAATGATTCTTTTAAAACATATTAATAGTTAAATCCCATCAAAGTTAAGCGATATATAATATATTAGTATGTATATGTCATATATAGATGTAAATGTGTATATCAGCAGTGGAATGGAATGGCGTATCAGTGTTATGAAATAATTTAACTTTTGAAAATTTATTCTTTATTAATGGTTAAGAAAAAGTTCAAATTCCCTATGATTTCAAAACTATAGAACTAAAATATATAATAATATATATGTCACAGTTTAAGTGTAAATTTTTGTTTGTTTACACCCATACTAGTTTGGGTATACCCAAACTATCGATTTTAGTTTGAATGTCAGCTGTCAAATTTTACCGACATATAATTACGTTTAAACTATTATAAAAACAGATGTCATAAGTATCGTGCTTGGATTAGGCTGGGTTAGCGTTTTAGCTTAAGTTGGGAAAACGTGTTCAAAACAAACTCTCGATGTTCAAACTGACAGGACGGGCAGACACTACGCGTATTTCTCGATCATTATTTGACACACCAATTTCCACCTTATTGATATTTACCATAAGATCATTATCTGAATGCAAACAACTAAAATTGTCTTACCACACTAACAATTGGACTAGACCATTTAGAAGGTGAATATACAAACTAGTTTGTTCGTGCACAAGCGAATAGGACACTCAAACTGTAACATATATACATCATATATCTTATACGACATATATAATATATAATAATGATATAATAGCGGATTTCTGTCTGTCTGTCTGTATGTTTGTCTTGATGACGCTCGCAATTTTTTTCCCTTTTTTCAAATGAACGACTCGAACCACGACTTTTTTTCCCTTTTTTCGTCATTGTTGATGATGATGATGATGATTTTATTAATTAAATATTAAATATTCCAATCGGGTACACATTTCGAGTTCACACAATCGAATCTTCACATTTTATCGTTTTCCGTTTCTCAACAAAACCATAACCGATGTTATTAACATCGGGCCTATATACTAGTATATAATGATCACAAATGTTTTTTAAAACGTGAAATCTCATATCTCGGAAAACTTTTACGGCAAATACACAACAACCGATCATCTCTCGATTTTCTTCCACGACATATATTCATCTCTCGAATCCTACGATTCGAACTTTCAAACCTCCCAGTGAACTTCCGTTATAAAAAAACCTCCACCAAATCATCCCCGAAACACAAACGGCACATCAACCCAACCCTGTACAACCGAGCCCTTAGTTCTTAGCGGGAGATCTCCATGCGAAATTCTGCGCCTAAATATTAACGCGCATAGATCACGTCAATGGCGGCTCGTGTTTGAGCGCAATTAATTCGCAACAATAATCCAGTGCGGAACATTTTCGACCGGCCATTAATCCCTAATGCAAATTCCGAAGTACGCACCCTGAGTACAAGCACGTGCTCGCACGTCGAATTATGCCGTTCGTTCTACGGAGCCGTGGATTTGCATAGACAAAATACACTCGAATGTATCAAATAATCATGCGATGCGATATTGTTTAGTTTTGGATTGTATATAGTCGGTCGTGATGGGAATGACGTTCGTGTAATGTAAGGCAGGTGTCGGCAGTTTATGATCAAGCGATCCGTTTGATCATTTCGAGTGAACCACTTCAGTTTCTTGAATGAAATTTGTGGATGGTCATCCATTCGAAACTCGAAATTCGAAAAAAAACGTAAGATATTCGTTTTTTTTTATAATATCAAAATGTTGGGCATCACTTCCTTCGAAATTTTCATATTTAAGAAAGAAATGGTTTTGTTGTTTTGTCCATGTTTGGATCTATTTACAAATGTGAACAAATATTTTCACAAGTAATATTTATTTTATTTAAAAAAGAAGTAGATCAACTATCGAAAAATTAGATGTTTTTTAAGAAAACTGCCGTCTTTTCCAGAAAATAAGACCTGGTCTTATATTAATTTTACACTCAAAAACTGCACTAGGTCTTATTTTTGGGGAAAGACGATAGCTATTATATAAACCAGACTTAACTAAATTAATGCCAAAAATTTAGCACCTACTATTGATAACTTTATAATTATTAGTCTATAGTATATAGGCCCGATGTTGATAACATCGGATGTGAAAAAAAAAATCATCATCACCATCATCATCATCAAAAGTCGCGATTCGGGTCGTTCATTTGAAAAAAGGAAAAAAAAATCATCATCATCTTCATCATCATCACCACCATCATCATCATCATCATCATTTAAAAGTCGCGGTTTGGGTCGTTCATTTTAAAAAAGAAAAAATCGCGAGCGTCATCGACACACACAGACAGACAGACGGACACGCAGAAATCCTCTATTATATATAGGGGATAGGGGATTTTAAAATGACGATATTTACTGACCCGAAATGTCTTCTTAATTAAAATTTCAGCAGATTTGATCCGTGAAAAAAAAAGGTTGCCGAAATCTTATGAAAAGATAGAAATGCTTTATCTTTTATCGTACTGATTCGTGAATAGGACTTGGATATGAGTGAAAAACTTTATGTAATATTTCAATACAGAGATGAAAAACTCATTTTGAATTTCCATAAATGATTTGATTTTCAACACTTCGGTTAAATCGAATTGAATGCAATCATGTGCTTTACAAAACAACTGACGTTTTTCATTGTGAAAAATGAACGCTTTTTCTGAAGGTTTGATTTATGCTGAAGTGACGATCGAACTATGAAATATAGTCGTAAAAAAAAGGCCGCAAGTTGACTTTTTTTGTTTGGATGATTTATGTCGATTTCATTGTGTCAGGAATGGAAATTGTATGGTTTTATGTCAAAATACGAAATATCACCTCATTCGATTGTGTCGATGATATTGAGAAAAATATTGAAAATTACTACAATTTGATTGATTTTGTAATGATATTCTATCAACTTTTATGAATATAGAATATTTAAATGATAAAACTTTTTCTTGTCAAATTTCGCATTTTGCAAATTGTCGTTAATCATTTGAAGTTTTGAAACGATGCAATGACAAACTTTGGATTATGACACAATTTAGCCTGTTGTAGATGTCATTAATTAATGTAATAGAATTAATTGTTGGAGAGCGACGCTTCATTTTACTAATTGAAATCAGCGAAATCGTATTACCTTTATAAATACGGATCAAATTTTAACGGTCGAAATAATGAATATTAAACGATGTTGGAAACAAGATATTTTCCAATGAAATAATTCAAATTTTGAATGAAACCCCAAATAATTATTATTTTTCCGACGAGCGTCAAGTTTACTGATTACACAGAAAACCGTATTTGTAACACAAAATATTATATTTCTTGAATTCAAAAAGTCGTCGCTCGTTCTTTGTGGAAAATAAAACCGAAAGCTCCCAAAACTCCCATACCGATTCATCGCGAGTAACCCTATCGAATTTTGGCCACTGAAAACTTTCACCCGTTCAAATGTCACCGTCGCAAAAACCTCAAATCGACGTCCCTTTGTGTGGGTCCACGATCACATAAAAGGGCCGAGATTTTAATTATGATTGCTTTTCTACGACGACGACGACGACGCCGAGAGAGAAAAACGGCCGAGATTTCCCGGGAAAACTCGCGGCGGCAGTAATTTTCCCATCAGAAGTTGCCGAAATAAAGACAAAGTGGGTGGGAAATTCGGCGGGTGGAAGCCCACCCTTCGTAGACATAAAAGGGAAGATGGATTACTGCTTTCGTCTGTATGGAGAGCGTGTACGGGTCTTCGTATATGTTATACGCGAGAATCATATCCCTTCGTAGACGATGACGGCACGAAAAACGGTCCAGACTAATTTCGAGAACGCCAACAATGCAAACAATACATCCTCTGGTAACAAAAGGTTCTATTCCATATATAAATATGTGCTGTCTTTTTTTTTGGGGGAGGATGCACGTAAGCGTCTAGAATCACCTCTCTATTGTTTAGTTTCATAGCAAAGATAGTTTAGTTTATAATATTTCATACTTGTACATTGCATTTGAATTTCATAGTATTTTTCGTTTAAATTTATGTAAAATATTATTTCTTTTGAATTTTTTTTTCAAGAAGTAAATTCGAATATTTTCAATATTTTTAAAATAACAAACAACTTATACCAAGCGTTTCTCGGAATTCTGTAATTCACTGGCTGTCTTTCTTATGGTCGTTAGTCGTTATTTTCTTTTTTCAAGCGTTTTAGCAGTTTTCGATGTGCTGGCTGTCTCTCTCAAGGCCTGAACTCTTATCTGTTGCTGTCCAGTTGTCTCATTTGCTCGCAGTAATCATTGTCTCCGTGTTTTTGATTGCGTTGATCCGATTGCTATTCTCTTGCATTTAAGCATTTTTCGTTTTTTTTTTTTTTTGTACCATATCAGGTGACTCTGACGAAGATGATCACTTTTTCGTTATTATTGTGGAAAATGATAACTGAAAGGGTTTCCCGTTGCCTTCTTCAGTGATAGGATGGAGAAAAGGAAAAGAGGACCAGTCCAAACGCGCGTTCTGCATATACTAGTGTACCGGTTGTTAACGAACGATTGTAATTATTGTCACAATCAATCGCGACACCGACATACTATATTATAATTTGTATGGCGATTGATAAAAATAAACTAGAAAACGAAACGGTATTAAAAAACTGAATGCATTTATAATAGTTCCTACAGATTTCAAAGTCATTCGTGTTAAATTTAGTAAAGATTCGTCTATCGGTTTAGGAGTTTATTGGATGCACACTATATATGTATGTATGTATGTA
>JAOXNN020000006.1:1391706-1410662 GCA_028571205.2 Hydropsyche betteni
AAAAAAAAAACACAAATCGACATGCACCTTCTCCCTACCCACAAGCAACATAATATCGCACATTTTCCGGTCTGCCGTAGGATTCCAATTCGCCAATATAATAAGTCACTGTCAACATCCCCAAAGCCCGGATCGGAAAAGCGGATATATTTTTTTTATATATCATTCCCGACCCACCCACCCGGCCACCCGCCGAACTCGAATTACGTCTGCCAGCCATATGTCGCCTCGGTACAATGATAAAAAATAACTAATTCGGTCATACGGATTATCCCGGCAAAGAGACGAAAATCCCTTTGTGAAGCGCGCGAAATATGCCCTATTTAAAAAGGACAATCCCCCCCCTGAATATGTCCCGGTCAGCGTTTTCTGATACCGCCAGAACGGTGCTTTTTAATGGCGCTAATTATGCGAAAATTTTCTCTTTTGTAATTTCGAATTTCGCATTTAAATAAGCACAGGCGGCGCCGGAGCTTTCTGCGAATTTTTGAGTGGTTTGTTGTGTGATGATTTTCCCGGAAAAGCTCTGTATAAAACATGAATTTTCTTTTTTGATCTTGTGTAAAAATCGATATTCTTCTGTGGGGTGATTTAAGGGAGGATTTGGGAAAATGTGTATGTAAAAAAAGAGAAGTTTTCTTTTCAGTATAGTTTTATTTACTTTGGTCAGATATATTTTGATATACGTTACATACATACATTTCAACATTTTTTTTCGGTATACAAATTTTATTTTTCTCAGGGATCAATTTATGTAGTATTTTTCTGTCGATTCGGCGTTTTCGTTTTTTTTCGACGAACATGATATACACATACAAACGAAAATTTTATATTACAATATTTTTCAACGAAAACAATAAATATTTATCTATTATAGAATAAACATAAATTTTATACAAATTCAATCGTATGTATTGCATAAAATGTAGAAAAAATGTATATTTCAACTAACATTTCAATTTCTTCTATTAGACGATATATTTTTTCAATAGTAATATTCTTGAGCTTTCAGTCAAATTTCGAATATTTTCAAATACCACTCCATATTATAATGAAAAACAATGTATACATTTTATTTTTTTAACTCCAAGCGATATTCGCTATGAAAAACGTTAATATTAAAGCTTCAGTATAATTCAAAAAATAGAAAATAATTAGAATTTATAAGATTTCCAACATTTATATATCGTACATGCATTATATATAATAGAATGGCTTCAGTTCGAAGATTTCATACGAACAAAATTTTTTATATTATATACAGTTGTAGCACAATATCATTTTTTACGACCCCGAACTTTCACCGTTAATCATTCAAATAACCGAAACCTTATGAAGAAATTGAAAGAAATAATACCGTTCGTATACTGCGTATCTCTTTTTATACAAAAAAAAAAAAACGACAATTGCAAAAAAGTAATAAAAAGTGCGCACACACAGTACAAAAGTGAATGCGTGCAATTCAAAACGTACACGCACGTAAATCCGTTTAAAATTAACGTGCTCGCAAAAACCTTATTATAATAATGAAACGTGGAACCCTTTTACGTATTACACATTATGAGTGACGATAAATTAACGTTACAACACGCGAAAAGGTTCCGTTCATTTTTCCCTTTTCATTCGGCGTTTTTACCCCGTTTTTTTTTTACTTTCTCCTTTCGGCCCTTTTTCGACATAATAGATTACGCAGTTTACGAATTAACTCCGCGATATGTTATAAATTATTAAAACTTGCGTCGTTTCAATAAACAAGCTTTCATTCAAAAAAAAAAATCGTCTGTGGGTTAGTATTAATATTTCATATTAGAATGTGTGGCGAATCGACCGTTGTAATAATATGAACGAAATCGACACATCGAATCACAATGTTTTGACAATGATTTGCATTATTTGTACATAACACTGTATATATTATTTTATATATATTATAGTTATATGTTATTCAATATATTACAAGTATTTACAAAAAATTCAAAAAGCAATTCCTTCGAATGTGTATTGTGTTTTTGATTCCGTACGAAATCGAATCGAGTTCGTTCGACCCGTGGAAACTTCGCATTGTCACCACAATAATGGATGCCTTTTTGTGATATTATAATTTATGAAAACTTGATATTTGGAATTTATTAAATGAGGAAAACATCGTGAACCGCTCCTACACGAATCGAATCGTTCATTTATCAAATGTGTAACAATAAAAAAAAATTGTCATATTACACTTTTCTGAATCAATCATATTTAAGCCGAAATAAACGTCGCGTTATTTCCAGACTCTTAGAAAGTAGCCCGTCTATAAATTCCCAAATAAAACCCGATCCTAACGACATTCAACCCAGTATTTATACTCTAACCGCCATTTACACATATTCCGGGCGAAAAAAAAAAATAACAAAAATCGTTAAGACCAAAGAACGGCGCGATATTCCCACGACTTTGTTTAATAAAAACGGAACAATGGACGATTCGTTTTCGTTTAGGAAACGTTTCGCACAAATGTCGCACGGTTATGTACGATTCGTACGCTATCATTTCATACGTACAGACAGACACTTTATGGATATCCATACATGTATATGTGTAATATAATATATATTATATATATATATATATAAACGTACAAAGTGAGCGGAGCCGAAACGTCGGCGGAAATGTCGCTTTCAGCAAAAACGTCTCACTGTCTCCTCTTGCTCTAAACTGATATTTCCTGGATCTGCACTCTCTTTTTGGCAGGCCGCAGACTTCCACCGTCCTCGAGGCCTTTCTACAATGGAGAAAGCAGTAATTTTAACAAGTCCTAAGTAAATAGAGAGTGTATTTTTGGGGGCGCCGACATCAAACGTTGTACGGACCCCGACAATACGAGACCGAAATTACGCGGGGTGCCAGTTTTGTGTTGGTTCTTGTCTTCGTCGTGTCGGTTTTGCGGGATTTTATTAATTGTAGAACATTTTGTAGACTTATTTTTATATAATTACAAAATATTTTGAGTACTTGGGCCACGGTTATGTATAATATACAGTTAATTAATTGTGGCTTATTTTTGTACAACTCATTTTATGTTGCAGAAAAAAACAATTAAAAATGAATTGAGTAATACTTCAATTGAGTACAAAAAATATCTATTGACAAATTTTTATTTTGACATGAATAAAAATGTATTATAAGTGCGTAAATTATTATTTTTTTACCAAATTTTGCGTTTAGTTATATTTATCAATATTTAACGGTTATCTTTGGTTTACATGTTGACCAGTAGTACGTTTTGCCAACCGAACTGTTAGTATGTGCAAACTAGGACGATTATTTTTAAAAACAATCAAACGTAACTTCTTCATAATAAGCACACGTAAATTCATTAAAAAACATAATTTTCGGACATATAATGCATAAATTGCGCGTGAAATATGTTGAAAAATTTAATTTAAGCACCTATATTACATTTTATCTAAAACTTTTTTTCTAAAATTTGAAGCGCGTGTATACATTCTTTAGACAACGTATATATTAACGATGATGAACGCTCAGACTATAAAATATACAATTTCTAAGAAATATCACAATGATTATTTTCAAAATGAATAAATTCGACAATATAAACATTCCCGAATACACATCAACATAATATCCGAAATATTCCGCATAAATATTTAATATTGTGATACGATCGTGGGGCACGGAACGATCGAGGGATCTTCGCGAAATTCATCGCTCTTATCAAACAAAAGCTCGTTTTTTTTTTCTCCCTTTATCGTCGTTATACAAGCGAATAGATATTATCGTAAAAAGGCGGGCAAAAGTCTCGAGATCGACAAAGGGTCGTCCCTTTTAAACGAGAGATTGAATCAATTACCGACGGTCAAATGCCCGGAACCGAAAGCTCCCCAAAGACAACGGACGGAAAACGTAGCGTTTACTTCCATCCATCAAATTAGTACTGGAATATTGAGAAAATAATATTTTGATTAACTTAAATTTCAAATGATCAATTTTTTTATATTTATGAATGAAACGAATCTAAAATGGATATGGCACAAAAATATATTTCGAATTTTTATTCAAAAAAAATCGATTATATTGAAAATTTTGAATTGATATCTATCAAATCTATTGAGGATATATAATATATTCGAAATAACTAGATTATTTTACCTGTAATGAACTTTTATGTGGTCTGTAGGACGGTGGTATTTCGTGCAGTGCCGTTTGTAATTCTTGTGCTTCGTCTTCGTGTTGCTGACCTTTTTCAAGTCCTTTGAAAAATATTCGTTGTATTTGTTTTGCTTATTATTCATATTCAATTATTTTTAAATGATTTTTTATGCATACCGTCTGATATTGACTGAGCAGAATCGTCTCTTCTCTTTTTCGGTTGCCTCTTCTTACCTCGTCCTCTTTGATAATAGATTCCAGCAAATATAACCATGTTGAGGACGAGCAAAAAGCAACCGATACCAACTGTGACTCCCAATGCTGCCGTATAACTAAATTGAAAATAAAATAAAATTAGTATATTCAAATTTTTATACATAAAAATTTTTTCGATAGGTAAATAGAACTAAAATTTATGTAAATTCAAACATATCAAATTTTCTTTCGAAAACGTATATTTATCAATGTCACATTTACACAAATTTTTCTTGACGTTATACGAAATGTAATAAAGAAATTAATAGATCTTATTTTGCTACGTTTCATGTTTAAAACCTTTTCATTAAACGTGTACGGTTTCGTAAGTGCTTTTCGAAAGCCCATATATTACGACAAATAGACGTTATGTGCGCAAATTTGCGTGAATCGTACTATTTGCATACACAATCGTCTCTTGCATGTCAAAAACGTATAATTTTTCAACTTTTCCATTGTAATAAATGTAAAATATCGCCCATAGTTTTATGTTCTCTTGCATTTTTGTACGTAATTTACTCACACGACACTCCTTCGAATATGCGATAAAAGTACAACTGTGTCGTATAATTTTTTTCGGAACAAAAACCACGAACTAATTATTGACAATCACGCAACACCATGTTATGGCATGATGGAATTAAAAACGCATTTTTTTCGAATCGATACAAATTTCCGAGTTTATATTTATTAATGCATCAAATGCGATATTCGATCAACAATTCTGTGGTTTGAGAGCGTCTATCTGGCAGAAAATTCTGCTCGAATCATCAAAATCGCATATAGAAAATGTTTACGTCGAATGTTGAATACGAATCGTCTCGTTATATGCGAAAAAATACATTAATTCAGGACGTTGTTTGTAAACGATATTCGATGGCCCCTACTACATGCGTTCGTAGCCTTAATATTTTATGTAATGTTGTGTTTTATTTTTGATTTAATCGTTGTATATAATGATGGTGTACGTGGCGTAATTTCAATTTGACGATACTATCTGAGTTTCTTTCAGTATTTTCAATACATTTAGGCTAATTTCGTTTCAATATTATTAATGCTAATGTGGCATGCTTTTAATAAAACGTAATAGCATATGCCCATTAAAAATTAATTGTACGTATATTTAAAAACACATTTTGCTTTAGTTGAATTTTAACAATGTGGTTTTCTGATATTATGAAAATTGAATTTGCGTAATTTATATGTTCTCCATCCATATTTTATAACTTAATCTCGTATCAAATTTCAATTATATTATACATTATATTAAATTTTTATTATATTTCCCGTATCAATAAAAGCCCTTATAGGAAAAAAAGGAGACCCAATCCTAGAAAATGATATTAGATTAGATTTCGGCCCAATTTCTTTCGATTATCATTTTGAAAAAGTGCGCATGCGCACACCACAAACCGAACACCCATTTACCTCAGGAAAACCGACGCCTTAAAGGCTGCGACGTCGCAGGTGCGAAAACCCCGCTTTTCCCATCGGAAAACTCCGTTTTTCCTCCTTCTCGTCTAGTGTTTGTCGTAATAAAAAGCACTCGCACTCGGCGCACTGCTACCCCTAATTTGATAATAATATGCGGCGCACGTACCGGGCCTATTCGGCTTTATCCCGACGGTTTTTCCCGGGAATTTTCCTTTTTTCTTCTTTTCCGTTCAAGGAAAATCTCACCCCCGGCTTTCCCGCGGAGCTGCCGAATCGATGAACCTGCCCATGCCCAGGTTTCTTTCCTTTTTCGCTTGACATAATGTTACCTTGCGTGTGTGCGTACTTTTGGTGAATTTCGCGAATTCCGCCGTTGTTACGTTCGAGCTTGATGATTTCTTTGCGAACGCGTGCTGAATATTAAGAACAAATATGATATATCGATTCGAAAGTATATCCATAAGCAATACTGAATCTTTTATTTTCTATGATATATTAATAATTTATGAATCAATATTTTTTTCTAGATGCCACTTTGATCAACGTAAAACTGGACAAAAATTTTATTTCCTAGATCATAAATATTAATTTTTATGATGAGTCAATTTTCAAGACTTATTTGTTCAAGCTGCGTGTATAGTAAGAGTAAGATTCCGTTTCTAAGATCTATTTGCTATTTAACTATTTGACCAGTAAACTAAAGTTAAATCTCTCGTTAATTAACGATTCAAAAAAATGTTCGGATTACAACCCCTATCTATCAATCGCCATATCCCCTATATATATTAGCGGATTTCTGTGTGTGTATTTTTTCGTTCGATGATGCTCGCGACTTTTTTGCGAATTTGGTCTTTATACGTATACAATTAACGTCTATAATATGACGCTTATTCCATTCTGTCTCTGGCTTTGCCTATATGTCGTAATTGTGACAAAAATAAATAAACTGGTTTTATTGATTAAATATTAAATATTCAAATCAAGTACAGGCATCGATGTTACTACTGGCTTTTCCGTTCCAATTTTTCCTGTATGCCCATTAAAATAACGGCTATAATCACTATTTACATTATTATCGAACTCAAAAATCGCGAGCTCCAACTTTAGTCTTTATAGTCATTATAACAACGGCTATAATCGCAATAATTAACAAAATAATTGTTAATTATATAAAGGAGATATTATTCCGAATTAGATGAAGCGATTGATACTCCAAAGCGAAAGCCTTTGTCGATAGTTAAATATTTTCACATTTTATCGTTTTCCGTTTCTTAAATTTCATTTTATTTTTTCTATTTTAATTTAAAAGATTGTCTTTATATTGTGTTATTAATATATATCTTCAAACTTTACATTCACAGCCTATGTTATTAACATCAGGCCTATATACTAGTATAATATAATATAATGAGCCGACGTCGCGATTCATTGTGACAATAATTACATTCGGTCGTCGACAATCGGTACACAATATAAGCAGAACGCGTGTTTGTATCATTCCTCCTTCCCCTCTCCTTCATATATATACATCCTATCACTGAAGTAGGTTTCAGAACAATTACTTCAGTAATTGTTTCAATTTCAATTGTTGCTTTGAGCAAAATGGTAACCTCTTCAAAGTGCATCCTGAGTGTCGAAAAACATTCGCCAATACCACCAACACAAAAAAAAAATTGTTTAAACCGATTACAACCAAAACTCAATTACATTTGAAATCTTAATTGACACTCAATAACGAAACGCAAATACGCAACGCCGAAACTCGAACGCCCCTCGAAAACAATCGATAATCTTTTCGTTGCGGATTTAACCGTAAAACAGTAGCATTAGCAAACTCGGCGAACCTTCGCCCAATAAATAATACGTTTCAGAAGCGATCGCCTTTCGCTTTCGGACCTTATTGCGCAATCGAGCCATTCATTGTTCCGCCCTTCCCGCCGGTTAAGCTAAACCGATTGTTAAGAATATCCGCCCATCGGCAAGGGGCCCGCCCTTCGACAATATCCCCGAATCGGATCGCACTTAGGGCCGAGAACGAACGATGTTTACAGTTAATTCGGATACGCTAAATACATTCCGATGATAACTGCGAACGAGTCGCGGCCGAAAGTGGGCCGAGATAATATTTGCCACCCGCTCCGCCCCTTATTCTTTGCCTAAATATTTGCCCCGTCGTAATAACAACTCTCGGATTATTATCTGCGCAGTGAAAGGGTTCGAGATTCGTAAACTGAGACTGCGCCAGTGGTGTGGGTGTGTATTAAGAATTCAATTTCCAATTTGCGAAAGGATAATAATTCGAGACTGTGAGCGGAAGTTCAACTACACACTTATTAGGGGGCGTCTTTGCCGCTTAATTAAGCTCCCGTTGCGATTTGGATGTTTGCTCGTGCGTTTTGTCGATACAGTTTGATATCGAGATATTATATACGGGTTTCGCTTTTTTAATACAGTAAATAGGTTGTGCTATAAATTAAAAACGTGTTTTATGTGTTATACAACTCTATGGAAAAGAGAGAGATTGGTTTTTTTCAGAAAAAAGTCGTTGAAATTGTATTTGAGCTTTCATTATAACTTTTAGTTTCGATTGGGATTGAAAATTAGTTGAAAACGAGTGGTTTTTAAAGAAAACTTCATGAAATTAAATTTATAAAAAGTGTAAGTTCATATTATTTCCAATTGTCCTTTTTCAATAGACAAAAAGTATCCCCTATATAGAATAGAGGATTTATGTGTGTGTGTTCGATGAGGTTCGCGACTTTTTAGCAAATATGGTCTTTATATGCATATACAGTTAACTTCTATAATATGATGCTTATTACCTACTGCCTCTCGCTTTGCCAATATGTCATTATTGTGACAATAATAAATGAACTGGTTTTATTAATTAAATATTAAATATATACAAATCAAGTACGGGCATCGGGTAGCAGATGTTACTACTGGCTATGCCATTCCAATTTTGCCTGCATGCCCATTAAAATAACGGCTATAATCCCTATTTACATCATTCTCGAGCTCGAAAATCGTGACCTCTAAATTAAGTCTTTATGGTCATTATAATAACGGCTATGATCTTTGTAATTTTTATTTTATTACGTAATAGTATGGTTATACATTCACAGCCGATGTTATCAACATCGGGCCTTTACATTATCCTCTATATATAACAAACGGGCATCGACTTTTTGCATCCGAACGGTTATAAAATATTTTTGCATAGATTTAATTTTTTTAAACAATTGCGTAATTCACAGCCGATGTTATTAACATCGGGCCTATATCCTAGTATAGATATATTGTAGAAGTAGTTTATGATAATTTTTAGCTCGATAAAATAAAATTTTATAAAAAAATATCCAACAAATCAGAAATATGTAGTCTTAAATGAGTACCATAAAAAAAACGAGGAATACGTGTACTTTAAAATGAATATTGTTGTATTTAAAAATGATCAATGGATTCGGATCGTTTCGAATTGTTCAGTTGGCTTTCTCGGCAACACGCTTTTTGTGTACGAAATTTGTTGTATCGGAAAATGTTTATTATGTTTTATTCGATTGAATAATCGATAATTTTCGCAAATATGAATTCAACACACATTTCACGTAACGTTCACTTATAATATTTATCTGTATAATACTTTTATTTATACGACGCTTCGTGGAATTGTTTTTCGATAATGTCCTCATAAACATCGCATAATACATGCTCGCGATTTTAGATAATATGCTTTATGTTTGCCTAATACATAATGTTGTAAAAAAGCATTTCTAAAAAGCATTAGAATTTTTTTTCAACAATAATTCAGAAACGCGTGCGCCCTCTTTCATATATCACATACGTTTAAATTGTCAAAAAAAGTGGAGTTTATCGCAAAATATATTATGCGCTCGTAAAATTTTATCCTTTTCACGAAATTTCAGCTTTCTCTCGACGCACTCGCGGAAAAAAGGAAATAAACTTAAAAAATGTTACGTCGACATATTTCATTTTTCTTTGTTGTATCGCATCCGCGTGAGCTTAAGCTATTTTAATATAGTATGTGCACGTTCAGACATATCACAAAACCGTATCTGCGTGCTAACACCATAAACTTCTAAAATTTCATAAAAAAATAACGCAACTTTTATTTTTTTACGGATGCAAAATAAAAAAGTTTCGCAACAAACATCATACGCGTAACGAAACTTTTTTTGCATAAATAATCCAATTTTTGCGAAGCACGAGTTTTGTGTTTTATAATTTTCGTTTATGTGCGTTATTATGATAGATCTGAATTGATATTAATGCGTTTATTAAGCTGTGTTATACAAATTATATACAAAAAATAACAATTATTACACTAAAATCAATTTGAATGTTGATTCTAATATGTATAACAATCATATTAATATTCAATAACAAAATGATTTAATATTATATTCATCGATTCAAATTCCTTGATAAATCCATTCATATTCAGAATCAAATTAAATACATCTAACAATAAGTTTCTTTTTACTCGGAGATAGATTTCAGATGTAAAAAAATGTATGTCGCCATATAAAAATTGGAAATATTATAGGTTCTATCATTAAAGTTTTATATTTGGATAAAACTTCCATGTAAATATACTTTATAAAAAATGTCTTATTTAAAATAATTTTGCCATGTAAATCATCGAAAATTTTCATTAAATAACTATTATATTCTGATTTGCTTTGGATTTTACTTTGTGACATAATAATACATTTTTTTATATACAGTGTCAAAATACGATTGAATGTAGGTACATCCAAAACTCTTTATACACCGTTTTGAAATGACAAGGTCCAAAAAAAAAAGAGGATTACTTTTTACTGTTTTTTTCACTTTAAAACGATGCATAAAAAAGTATTACTACGCCACATTGGCAAGATTCAAGGCAAATCAGTATATAATTATATTCATTAAAAGAAAAATTTTGATATTTTTCAACGATTTTACATAGAAAAATGTTATCACATTACACATTTTTTATAAGAGACATTCAGATAGAAGTTCCATCCGAATACTTTGACGAAACTTATCTCCAATTTTCACACGGTCCTCATACATTTTTTACACATCAATTTCTGGAACACATCCCCCACGCAAAAAGAGGATCAGAAGTACTCCTCGATACAATTTTCCATCATATTCATCAACTCCAATCATCATAATAACAATCACGAAATAAGAACATACCTATAAAAATGCTTATTGGCCAACCTCTGTAGGAGATCTCTCTCGTCTTCGGGCGGCAAAGCCGTTTCAGCATCGACGGGTCCATCATCATCGTCCCCATCGTCTTCACCTTCTCCCAACTCCTCGACAGAAGGTTCACATTCAGCTGGGTCGCTCCTGGCTCCCGTGAGGCCCATCACAGCCCTCGTGTACATCAGGGTGTACGATTCGGGACGTACGGGTCCTGAAACGTTGGGATTGTTTCTGAATTGTTCCCGAAGTGGGACGGGGTGAATTGTGTTATGGTGCATGTCGGATATCTGCGGGATTGCGTGGATGATTGTGGCTTAGGATGGGGATGAATGGACTTTATTGGATAGGGGTTTGCGTATTATGTTGTGTTGTAAATGAATGATTGGAGGCTGGATCGGTTATGGGGTTGTTTGGTATATGTGAAATTTTATATATGGAAAATGATTGTATGGAGCGATATGATTTATGTGCATAAATTCGGTAATTGTATAAGACGGTTTTATATAACACGGTTAATTTGTTTTGATCTAGTTTTATACAAGACATTTTAGAAAAAAAAAACATTAAAAATGAATTAAATAATACTTGGCTTAAATGCATATATTTAGTGAAAAATTTGCAATTCAACATGAATAAAAATGCATTATTAATGCTTAAATTGAGATTCAAAGAATTTTATGAGTAATATTAGGTGTTCGTAAGTTATTATTTTTTTAACGAATTTCATCTGTAGTTTTTATCAATTATCTTAACGAATTTCGGTCTTGCATATCGTAATCGTCCAATAACATTTTTTGCCGTCCGAACTATTAACATTTGCAAATTTAGACGATCTCAAAGAAAATTATTTGTATAAACTTTCAAACATAACCTCCCCACAACACATGTATCGAAACCTAAAATGCAAAAATTACGCATGATATATATTAATAAATTTAATTTAAGCACCTATAATACATTTTGTCTAAAAATTTAAATGCATATTTTCCATATTGTTTATTAAAAAAAGGTTATTAATAAACTTCTATATTTTTATGGAACGAAAAACCTAATTTTGTGTTAATTTCAAACCTCATATAACACGAATTTGTATTACATGACGTTTTTGTAAAGGGTATTTCAATAGGGACGCTCGAAATTTGTTAGGTTATAGCAGCGATGTTTTTAAAGTGACATCTGTCAAAGTTATTGTCTATTGTTTAGCATTATAGTATACGCCAAATCACAATGGAAGGTTATAGCGTTATACAACGCGTGCAAAATCATCAAATTTTACTATACATTTTAAATCGAGCGTCTTTATTGAAAGACATTTTTGAACTTTATAATTATGTTAAACAAAACCCAAGTGTGTTTTGAATTCTGAAAATATCCCCTATATATAATAGCGGATTTCTGTGTGTGTTCGTTCGTTCGATGAAGCCCGCGATTTTTTTGCGAATATGGTCTATATATGCGTATACAATTAACGTCTATAAAATGATGCTTATTACCTACTAACTACTGGCTTGCCTATATGACGTCTTGTGACAATAACAAATGAACTGGTTTTATTAATTAAATATTAAATATTCAAATCGGGTACGTGCATCAATTTCAAAGTAAACATATACACATCCCGATGTTACTAACATCGAGCCTATATATTAATTAGAAATATTTTCTTTAAAATAAACATATACACATCCCGTAAACATCGGGCCTATATACTAGTTAGAAATATTTTTCGAAAATAATCAAAAAACGATTCTATAAATCAAATTTAATCGCGAAAGTTAACTCGAGAAAAACACGAAAACGTTTTAGGAAAGTACTATAAATATTAGTTTCCTAAACTACTCACAAGGTCAAAAATAAAATAACGTCCATTTTTCGAACAAAAAAAATATATAAAAAAAATCAACACATCACATTTCCGCCATTAAAGCTTCCGCGCATCCAACATCCAAGATACAAAACGAATGCAACACATTGTACCATATCAAAATCTTTTCTGAAACGCCACACAAAGCGCCTACCCCCATTCACGACACCCTTACAAAAATTCAACGGACTCACCCGTATAGAAATGGGGATCCCTCTCGCGGAAGTGGTGATGGCGCATGGAGACGTCCGAAGCTCCTGGCTGATGAAGCTGAGGAATCAGGTTCAGCCACAAAGCCATCTTGTGGCCCCTGTAGTGGCTCTTCATCTTCGGCTTGGCGGCTGCGGGGAAAGTCCCGTTTTAAAAAGGGAAACGAAAAGCGTTGTCGGCGGGAATTTTTCCGACGGGCCGGAACAATGGCGCCGGCGTAAATCGGGCTCTTATAATTAATTGGCGCGTCTCGCTCCGTTCGATAATTTATGTTTTTTAATCGTTGTACGTCAGTGTTTCCCAAAGTGGGGTGGTTTGAACGTTTAGAGGGGGGGGCAATACGCAAATCACCTATATATGAGCATGAATTTCTGTGTGTGTTTGTTTGTCTGTTTGTTCGAATGACGCTCGCTACTTTTTATAGTAATCCCCTATATATAATAACGGATTTCTGTGGGTGTGTCTGTCTGTCTGTTTGATGATGCTCGCGAATTTAAAACGATGCGTCGATACGGTTATTTTTTGTGTCTATAAAATTATTCTTCTTGCGTATATGGTCTTTATGCGCATATACTTAACGTCTATAATATCGTGCGTATGAAATTGTCTTTATTGACTTATGCAATACGTCGATTATTACGCAGTGGAAAAAATATTTGAATCCCTTATACATACATGTATATAATCACCGATGACAGATGTCTGAGTCAATAACAAATGAATTAGTTTTATTTATTAAATATTAAATATGTTAAAATCGAGTACGGGCATCGGGTAGCCTATATGTCACAAACAAATAACAAATGAACTATTTTAACTTTATTAGTTAAATATTAAATATTCGAATCGAGTACAAATTTCGAGTTCGCACAGTCGGGTTTTCAAATTTCATCGTTTTCCGTTTCTTAACAAATCCACAGCCGATGTAACTAACATGGAGCCTATATACTAGTCATTAATACTTGTTATTGTTGTCGAAGAACGCATTTTCGAAAAAAAATTACATTGCAACTCTGACTTTTCGAGAATATGATAGCAGCACCGTTATGATACTCTTCAAATCAGTTGATGGTCAAGCATTTGTGACTTTTTTGACCAAAGAAAAAAATCTAAATAACAATAAGGAAAATTATTAGTTTTATGGTGATATATTTTGATTGACTAATTGATTTGATTGAAAAAATTTTTCACCTACGGCACCTTTTTTACCATGCTTCTACAATTGTTTATTGTAGAAATATTAATAAAGTAACCAATGAAAAAATATTATTACTAGAAATCAAGTAAATTAATAGTTTTTGGTGATACAATTTGATTGAATAATTGATTGTGCATTTTTTATTTGAAGAAATTCATTTTTTTTTCAGATTTTGTTAAGTAAATTAAAATTTGATAGGGGAGGGGGGACGAAGAGATTTTTGAATCACTGAAGTGGAGCATGGTACAAATAAGGTTAGGAAACACTGTAAATTCTTCGCGAAAAATATACGTGTACATTGTTTTGGGCGATGCCCGCTTTCGCCGTAAACAACGAATAATGGGTTTTAATCAATGGTTTATTAATCCGCTCCGAACGAAATTCACGTTCCATAATTCGAAACCGATTTGTTTTATTTATTGTTTTTAGTATAATTGACTTGTGTTTTAATTCGTATTTTTTAAGTTTTTTCGCTTTGTTGAATTTAGAGTGCTATTGATGTATTTCAATAGCGTCGGAACTTTCTTAATGAATCTCGCGTTTCAAAGGAATACTTTGTTTGTTTTGTGCGCATTAAAAATACGGATTGTTAACAATTAATAAATTGGTGAAGGTTTTCTTTGGAATTCGTTAAATATGTCTAAATAGAAGAATGTAAATATCAATTATTTGTTCTTCGAAGCACTCTTTTGAAAACCGATACATTCTATTTTTAAAATTCGATAATAAATAACGAGATACAGAATATATTATAATATATCTTTTTTTATAATATAAAATAAAATATAATTTATAACAAGTAAAACTCTCTTAAATTAAAAAAAAATCAAATGTCAAGCGTATCAATATACCAAAAACAACATTGAACAGTTTGAATGTGAAAAAGCATCATCATGTTTCTTTTTTATATATAAATTCGTTACTTTTTCATTATATCAGCACTTATGTTTGTTACACACATATTTGTTACTAATTTTCAATAAAATTGTAAAACACGTCTACACTATATTATTCTATAATGTTTTATTCTTATAGTTTCAACTAAAAAGGATATAAGTTCAAATTATCATTAAAATAATATTAGGAATAAAACCTAGAATTTATATATGAAGGGCTTGGTAACAAATAGTGCAATGCGACATATGTCACTTTTGGAGGTATCATGAAAAATAGTTTTCAATAAACAGTTCGCATGCATTTAGATGCGAATAAAACCACAAGTAACCCGATATAGTTCTGTCGTCTTTTGAGAGAATGTGGAATTCTGGTTAATTTCTGTAGTAAAAGTAATAATTTTTGTAGTAAATAAAAGAAACATAATTTTGTAATTTTGACACTTAGCACTATTTACTTCCGAGCCCCTCATATAATAGGTACGATGTTTCATTCTTTAATACATAAATGGACAATATGTGTCTAAAAATATTTAAAAAAAAATGTATCATTGGAAGTCCAAAGGCACAAAAGCCAAGCTCCCGGTTCGAAATTGGCACCCATTGTCTCCGCGGATATAAACAATATGAAAGGAGGCAAATCGGGCACAGACAAAGATGGGGCAAAGGTGGTTTTAGGATGCGGAAGATGGTCGCATTTCGCTTCGGATGTCGGCCACGAGACCGAAATCATAAATCAGAGAATAGACCTGAAAACATCGACAGGTGAGGCCGCGCGCCAACTGAACCGAACAGATTTATCGTCTGTGTAAAGGCCACGTTTACATTTTCCGAGGGACGGACGAAACTTTTCCGGAATGTGAAAAAAGTGTGGAAAAATAAAGGGAAGGCCAATACAAACGGAGGTTTCCAAACTGTCGAGGGCGGGTTTGTAGCGGTCGATCACTTTTTGGGCCGCACCGTATATTACCGGCGATGGTTTTCCGGTAAAATGCTTCTCTTAGGAAATCGTTATGATTATGTATTATTAGAGATATTTGTTAATAATATTTCATATAATTAATTTTTTTGAAATTATAAGTAAATATTTGACGATTTTGTGTATCTAAATCTTAACATGATATAGTCAAATAAGTTATTTAACTTAAAATTAAAAAAAATATATTTTATATTTTTATTTCGAAAAAAATATAATATTAAAAATGCTTTAATCGAAGTTTGTTTGAGAAACTGTGGAGATACACAACGGATTCACGGTTAAATGAACAGTATCGAAACGCAGCGAGGGGAACGCAAATTGGACAAACCGGAACTCAAATGACTTTTATTTTTGGTACACGGTGTCGATTTTTGAAAGGAAATTGGCAAATTTATGACTCAATCTGTGTCTCGTACATATCATGATTTTTGTATCGGTAAAAATAAATTTTCATATCGAATGTACGTTTTTATAATATAATATATGAAGAACGATAAACTTTTGATATAAATTCGCATCCGATATTTCGGCGGACGAATAAAAAAAACCATCACCACGCAAATAAATAATTTCACGACCGTTTCCAGGAAAACTCTTGTATCTTTACGTCATTTTTCCATATTTTCCTGAACCATTCCCGGGAGTCGGGGCGAAAATTGTATTAAAACTTTCCACGAATTCAAATGAAAAATGGCCAACGAAAAGAAGCCTCGTCTTCCCCATATTCTAAACCTTCAGACGAGCGGCTTTATTGAATTAGGCGACCGCCTATTCTATCCTATCTCCTCCGGTTATATTCGGTTAAAAGTTTTTGATAAAGTTCCGAGCGAGCCATCAAAACGTACGAGGAAGCGTTTCTGTACTTTTTCCGGCAATTTTTTCCACCGATGCGAATCGGTACACTTTTTGCGGTCCGGCGGTCTGTTCGAGGCTCTTTTATGGCGTATTTTCCATTTTTTTTTTGTCTACGCGGAAATCTTACAAAAGATAAGTCTACAGCTCTCTTTACGTCGGGTAGATATGGACTCGATCAAAAAATGCGATGTAAAAATGTGGATCACGATCGGAGAAAATTGCTGCAAATTTAATTGTACGATGTATGAATAATACAAATAGTGTATAAAAAAAATCGAAAAACTCGCATGTCGGAAACATAAAAGCGTGTTTTTAACAATAGAATTTTATGTTTGTTCATTTTTTGAACGAATCGAATTTTATTTTATTGAAACAATTTTTTCACATGCAAATCGGATTAAAAAAAAAATATACAAATAGTATATTTAAATATACCTAAAGATAAATATTGTTGAGATCCCACATCGTATGGCGCCCACGTAATCTCTTTATATCTTGCCCTTTCTCTGCCGTAATCTGTATACTGGGGCGGAGCTGGATCACCTCTTCTCCCATTAGGATCTCCTATCTTGACAAAGTTGACCACCATGGTCAACAGAGCCTCCGACACGGCCGCATCCTGCCTCGAAAAGTTTGCCGGGAAGTAAGGCAATCCTCCAACTAGAGGAAACCCCAAGATATACCCAACTGGCTCGCCCCTGACGCTACCCAACCTCTAACGAGATCAAAACACAACTTCAATAAGCAAACATATACGTAATTAGCATTCGATAACATCCCGAAGTACGTACCTGAGGATAGTCACTCTCTTTAGTTTGATAAGCGAAGTGGAAGAAATACGTAGTGGCACCCCTCCTAGCGTGTAAGTGAGCCACTTTCAGCAAAGGAGCAGCCGTGTGGCCGTCGCTCAAAGCCTCCATAGTCGAATCCCTGATGTTTATGGGGTGCTGAATGGGTTTATCCCAATCCGTATACTCGTTCCGAATCGCCGCGTATATTTCGTTCAAGTGATAGACGTAAGCGTTCCTCACAAAAGTCCGTAACACTCTATTTCTATAGTCCTCCTCGAAACCGTACTGTATATCGGTGGCACTAAAATCGTAATAGCTTTCGGTGGTAGCCACACCCAACATCATGTCACACGTCACGAAACTGTCACCAGCCGATTCCATTAAGCTCAACGGTTCGGCCAAACCGGGTTCAGCCGGGTTGTGAGGGCCCCACAAAGACATGAACTTGGCGCCCTCAATTCGCACGTCCAAAATGGATTCCAGAGGCTTCCCTCGCAAGCAAGGCTCCAAATCTTCTTCGTATTCGCTCTGATCACAGTTCAACTGATCTGCAACGGTTGACCTCAATGCGTCGGGATCGTGCACGAGTCCCCATGGACTCAGGGCGCTGCCGCTCAAAAGAATCAGCCGATTAAATAAACCTGCCGAAAAACGATACGATTATAAAATGTCTATGTATTAAACGATGATTAAATGTACCTTTGGCTTCCGTTGTGAATAGCAAAAGGTTCGCTAAAGCTGCTCCGACACCGTGTCCCAGAAGTGTCAAACGAGATGGGTCGCCCCCGAACGATTGCAAATTCCTTCTGGCCCATCTTAGGGCACATGCAAGGTCCCTTAAGGCTAAATTTCCTCCGGTGCTTCCTGGACGGTTACTTGGCCTTGTTTTCAAAAACCCTATAAAAAAAATATTTATTTTACCGTCATGTATATATAAAAACTAATAAAAAGCTTATTGAATATAAACGGAAAACTTTTATAGTATCAAATATCAAATTTAGGAAAAATATTATTATATTACTAGTAAATAGGCCCGATGTTAATAACATCGGCTGTGGATTTGTTAAGAAACGGAAAACGATAAAATTTGAAAACCCGATTGTGT
>JAOXNN020000006.1:1410762-1430139 GCA_028571205.2 Hydropsyche betteni
TTCGAAAAAACGACCGTCGATCGTTTTAAAGTCGCGAGCGTCATTGTGACACACACACACACACACACACACACACAGACAGACAGATATCCGCTATTATATATAGGGGATAATACTCGTTTAAATTGTCTTCATAAAATTTTAACACAAATTCATCCAAAACTATTAACACGGTTCATATGTGCGCAAATTTAATCCGCACACAATAAACAAGCCTCACAACGAACCTCAAACTTTAATTTAACATCGGTGTATTAATAACAACTTAAAGGTCAATCTTACTCACATAATTCACGGTTTATATTCGCAGAAGATGATCAAAACTTTCGTATCGTCTTACGAAAGGGTCCGAGTGTGCGGTTCTGGGACCTTTGTGCGTATCGTTCAAAAATTAAACCAGCCCTTGTATGGAAGGGTCCAACCGGGGGGGAATTTTCCTGGAATTTTCCGGATACCCCAATGAAAATATTATCAATTTCCTCGTAAGTGTGCGATATTATACGTGTGAGCAAGGCTCTGCGGTATCAAATGCTAGACACGTCCTGTCAAAACGACGCCGTTAGCGGCTCGGTCTTGGCCCGAATGATCTTTATCTTGTAATTCAAGAATATGTTACGTTCTTGTCTTACATATTGGATTATTCAAATGTTGGCTTGATGTTTTTTTAATGCTTTTTGTGGAAAAAAGCGTTGTGAAGTTGGTGAATTTTGGACGTGTTGCGTGTTTTGTTTTTTATTGTCTTGGAAAAGTAAATGTCTGCAGTAGTGTTTTATTATTTGATTCTGAATGATAATGGATTTTGAATTTTGATGATAGGCAAGTATCGGAAATAAAAAAGGACTTGAGTACGTTTTATGTCAGAAATACGTTGTATATACTAACGCATATGTTTTAAAATGTGGCCGAAGTTCCCGAAATCGGTTTTTAATGGTGTATTTAACTTGTGTATGAGCTGTTATGGAAATTTTTTGATAAGAACTTTTGTATCTCAAAATCTTAAAAATGACACTAATGCTCTTATTTATATAACCGATATTTAGATTATAGAATTTACTGTGATAAAATAATCTTACAAATGCTTCCTTTTCTAGTTTGAAACAATTCGAGTTTCTTTTAAATAAACAAACAGTTTTATAATAAACTGCAAATAACCCCTATCCCCTACCCCCTATCTCCTATATATAAAAGCGTATTTCTGTGAACGACCCGAACCGCGACTTTTAAATGATGATGATGATGATGACGATGATGACGATGACGATGATGATGATGACGACGATGATGATGATGACGATGACGATGATGATGATGACGATGATGACGATGACGATGATGATGATGATGATGATGATGATGATGATGATGATGATGGTGATGATGATGATGATGGTGATGATGGTGATGATGATTTTTTTTCTCACATCCGACGTTATTAACATCGGGCCTATATACTATTTATAATATTTTGTATAATCGTAGTTTCATAAAATTATTTAAGATCAAATGACATCAAAATATTTCAAATCTTAATAGCTTGAAGAATAATTTAAAATAAAAAAATATCGATTCTCATTTTATAAACATAATTGTAGTCAAACAGAATTTTATTAATTGCTATTGAATTGTTCTTAGCAATTTCTGGATTGGTTTAAATAAATATAGACTCAGGATAGAAGCGTGTACGATCTATTTTAAGATTTCCATTACTTCGCTCAGATAAACTTAAATATTTATTTATTTAAACTCACTTAAATTCAATATAAAATAAAATACAATTAAACCACTTTGGCTTAACAGATTTCTCAACAGCGACATAAAAATTCACTATCAAAATCCGAAACTTACCAAACATCCAACACCATCCACCAAACCGAAAATTTCCCACCGCCCCACGTCACACACATCCCTCATTTTCAAACCTCAAAAATTCCAATTCAGCCCCCATCAAAACCGCAAAATCCACGCCCAACCCTCAGAACAATACACAATCGCGCACTAAATCCTTCCGCGGAGCGTTTAGCGCAAACGTTAACTTTCCGCCATAAATCTCGAGCACCTGCTCCCTCGACAAACTCGGCTTTCGGCGATTTTTTCGCATACCGCCTTCTGGGGGTGGACCCACCCACCCACTCGGTGCAATCTAACCCCGCACGTCCTCCCGGCACGTGTTCGAACACTATTCGGCGACTATTTACGGTGACGTCCTGGAAGTTTCCCGTCGGAGGGGAAAACTCTTAGGTGTCGTAAATCGCTCCGGCGGCCGACTTGAAGCGCGTTTGAATATTCCCGCCTTGCATGCAAACTCTGGATTATGGCTGCCTCTCGTTCTGTTTGGGTGTGTGCCTGTTTTGGTAGGTGAGATGGAGGACGGGTTGAAATGGGGTTGTTTCTCCATGCGGTGGTGAGATTCCCTCGAGGTTTGCAATCTCAATATGCACTTTCGACCCGTATATATTTACGTATGTTTTTTTTTATAAAATTGAATTCGCAGAGAATTTATGTGCATTTTCGTATTTCGCGTTATCGGAATGGTTTTTGTATAAAAATTCGGATGGTGTCTGTAAAATATTGTATTTTTTTTTCTGTCGATATACATGGATGTGGGTGTTAACAGGTTTGAGATTGTTTGATTAGGGATGCTTTTTAGTATTCGAACTCATCAAAAGTTATCTAACAATAGTTAAATTGACTTGCTAACTTCCGGTTATATATTTGAGAGGTCTTGTCTTGCAATGGATATTATATAAGTTGCACGTGAGCTGTTCTGAAGTCAACTTGATTATTTCCGTTAAACGAAAAATTTACATAATAATTTAAAAATTATTATGCTACATATTTCGAAGCTTAAAAAGGATTTTTAAAATGAGTGATTTTTTTTCAATAAAAATTTTAATATTTCAAATTATGAATATATGTAATTGCATTGGTTTTCAAATGATTCATACGATGAATACGATAATTCTAATTTATATCCCCTATATATTATAATAGCGGATTTCTTTGTGTGTGTCTATCCGTCTGTCCGTCTGTTCGATGATGCTCGCGACTTTTTTTATTTTATTTTATTTTTTTATGATGATGATGGTGATAATGATGGCAAATGACAAACAAATGAACTATTTTGATGTTATTAATTAAATATTAAATATTCCAATCGGGTACACATTTTATCGTTTTCTGTTTCTTGAAAAATCCACAGCCGATGTTATTAGCATCGATCCTTTATACTAGTATAATAATAATAATAATAACCACCTTTAAAAACATCTATTAGAAAATAAACCTTAACGATTTTCATCAGAAATTCAAACGTTTTTATAAAAATTACATTAAAAAAATCACTCATATACAACACCATAATTACCAAACAGCACAAACCCAAACAAAAAACTCATTACCCGAAAACCAACAAACACCTACGAAAAACCTTCACAATCTCAGATCCCACATAAAAACCTCGAACAAAATCAATCGAAACTTCACCGCCGACGCCGAATCCGAAACTCGACTCAAAAACCAAACAGCCGACGACATTTTGAACGACATTTTAATTAAACGTCACTGTTGACGGCCAACCGAGCGTAATCCCTATTCCACGGTCAATATTAATATTATGCATCGCATAATCCAAAGTCCACTAGAAGGGCTCATTGCGTATGCAGCTCGCCTTCGACAGAAACCCGCCCTAGGGAAGTGGGCGGGAGTGGGCGGTTGACGAGATCGAATCCTCTGCTTTGCAGACGTGTTATTGTTCCCGGATCCCGGAGTAAATTCGATGGAAAATCTCTTGTGGGATCGTCCTGGAGCGACCGGTCTTCGAATAGTGGTATTCCAGGTGGAATATCACGAGTATCTTGTTCGTGCAAGCTTGTTTAGATTTGCATAGTGATAACGACGATGCATGGGTCATGCTCGAAGTTGTTCCGTATCGTTGAATTCGAACGTGATTTTAAATAATGTTCGGTGCTAGTGCAACGGACGGACGCGAATGTATCGCTCGAAAACCAACAATTTGTGATTTAAAATAAGTATCGCGATCGCTCGATAGATGGACTAAATATCACGCTGACAGATCGTATTAGCGTATATATCTCATAAGTGACATATTTGAAGATTTTGATATTTTTTTTAGCCTTCGAGCGAGCGAATAATCCCTTCTCCCACTTTTACTACTGAGTCACCAGTATTGAGATCCGAGATATTCTAGGGTCAGTGTGTCTCCGACGTATAGACGTATCGAATGTGCTTGGAAGTTTATTTCATTATCCAACAGCAATTCCCTAGTATTTATATAAAGAAAACACCATTGACATGGAGAAAACTTGATGACATAAAATTTATGACACGCGCCCACTTAAGTAACATCATTTGACGCGCCCGCTCGAAGGAAACAAATATAATATATTCAGAAATCAAAAATAAAAGGTACTTAAACGAAACGAGTAAATGGACTTCTTTGTATTATTTTCTGAATAATTTATATATTATAATATGGATTCGAATGTTATATACTATTTTTTATACATAATATTATCTAAACTTTTACGAAATTTTTCATAACTTTCCTCTATTGTGCTTTAAGAAACTTTTCTCAAGGGTCATGTCGGAGGTCGATCGTTTTTACGCTTTAAAAATGTATAATGAAAAATATATATGTACTTGGTTGTCGAAGAATAATGGTTCGTTCGGTTTATTTCGGCTTACGAAAGACGTTCCCCGTTGCGAAAACAAAATGAAAAACACGAAAATCTGAAGGAAAAACCTGAAGCTTCACGGGAAAAAATATTTCTCGCAAAGAAGGTGTCGCGTTTAATCACCGTAGCTCGCATCACGCATCAATCTTGATTTGAAGGAAGTAATAAAATGTAGTGTTTGCTTCCGCGAAAGCTACTCGAATAAAATCTCAAAGACATATTTGTGTCAGAATCAAATAGATAAAATGTTAAATCAATGTCAGTTTCATTATGTTCATTCAGCGAAAATAATATCATAAACCATCACTTAAGTTGATATAAAAAAATGAATTCAATTGAGTCATTTTTATATATCGTTTGGTACAAAACGAAATTTCGGATCATAACAAAATAAATCCAATTCGAATAGAAAAACCATAAAAAACAATTTACTCGAAACACCCGTTTTCCGACAAGATTTCCAAAATACCCATCAGCGAGTAAATAGACATGAAAAAAACGTATATTAAAACCGGTGCCTTAATGAAGATATATTGAATTTTCCCCGGGAAATTTTCACCTCCGATCCAATTTAACATCACATTTAATTAAATTCTAGTTTGATAAAGACGCCGAGATAATATTTCACGTCACATGTGTCGACTAACAGCAACTATTACATAAAATATTTTTTCGCTGTTTCCGCTCACGCATTTTCCGTTGTTGAAATATCACCATTAATTCTGGTGCCCGTGCCCGGTGAGCGTGAACGTATAAATTATAATTCATTGCGTAGAATTACAGAAACAAATCACGAAAAATGAGACGTTTTTATTTTATAAAAACGGTGCTCGGCGTCCCCGTGAATTATTTCGACTCTAAATAAATATTTAAACATTCCTTTCTCCATGTAAGTACACTTTTGTTATTCATTCTAAAAATATATGTCGACAATTAGGATATTTGTCTGAAAACGTCTAGGTAGATTGTACTTCGTGTTCATTACAGTTTTTCACTTCAAATTTAATATTTAACATTTAAAAACTCTATTATAATAGTTAACAAGAATTAAAATATATTTATATTTCTCGATGAAAACATGAACTAATTCATAATGCAAAATCAAAATTTCAACCATTGATATATTATACATCATGGTATAGTTTGCACTCATTGAATTCAATATTTTACATTTCAAATTCAATATTTTATTTTAATTGGACAAGAATTTATAGTAAAGATATTCATTGATTACTATGACAACACCTTCAATAATACTTCCCTGTAGTTATATTTGAAATGTAAAAATTTCAAATTCAAATACAAGAAAGTATTACAATAAACCCCTCTATTAAGTCAAGATATGTAACACGTTATCGAGAGGGACATTATAAGGGATTTAGACATTTCAATTTTGTTTTTTGATTTGAAGGAAATTAGTAAATCGAAAATTTTCATTTTTTTGACATTTTTACGTGTTAACCAATGCAAATGACTTGACTTAAAATCATAGGAGTTTACGTTATTGGATGGTTTATATATTTAAGCGTATAGTATAACGTTGAATTTGAAGTTAAAAAAAATGAGTTTGAAATATAAAACGTTGAATTTAAAATATAAAAACTATAGAATTTATTATACTTCATGTTCATTATTAGTCTACTTGAATGAGAATGCATAAATTTCTCTTTAAAAACTTAAACCATTCCATAATGTAGAATCGAAATTTCAATCATTGAAAAATTAAAAGAGATTCGTCATAAAGTAAATCTTTGCCGAATATAAATTCGCACAAATCATTATGGCGCATAGTAACTTTTGCCGGGCTTCGACCGCCATCGGCCCCGAAACTTCCACGGACGTACAATATAAATGTTGATTTATTCCGAAAGCGGTTCGTTCGGCATAGATTAGTAATAAATTCAATGAGGGAAACACACGTACCACTGCTGGGCACGTAGATGTTGAGATAGAGGCAATCCTCGCTCTGTTTCATGAGTAACGGCGCCATTTTTCTCAGATGCTGATATCTCCCCAGTGGCATCTTCGTTAATGCGGCACTCCTGGAAATAAACATTTTAAGTGTTATTGTTTTCGATCTGAATGAAAAAAGTGTTAAGTATAGATGTAAGGTATTATTTGAACCATTGAAATCAATTCAAATGGTCTGAACCAGACGAGAATCTGAAAAAAGTTTCTCTCGTCACGTTTAACTTAAAAATCTATATACATGTATATACAGAGTGGGGCAAAAGATTTTAATCGGTCGTAAAAGGATATAAAACAAAAATAATTAAATTTAAAGAAATTATATTTATATTGTTCGATACAGTAGACAATGTAGTTTTTTAAATTAAGTTTTAAAGATGAGATCATTAAGATAGCGGCCGTCAGCCGCGATGCATTCTTGAAGGCGATTCCGGAAGTTTTCAACCGCTCTTCGGCACATTGGGATAGGTATAGCCGTAACTTCCTCCCTGATTCTTTCCTTAAGTTGTTCCAGGGTGTGTGGACGATGTTCAAAAACTTTTTCCTCTAGGTACCCCCAAAGAAAAAAGTCACAAATACTCAAATTTGGTGAGCGCGCAGGCCACTCAACGTCACCCTTTACAGAGACCAGGCGCTGGGGAAACATTTGCTTCAATCTCGCCATTGAAATTCTAGCAGTGTGGGATGTAGACCCGTCTTGTTAGAACCAGATTTCTCCCAAATTATTTGCTTTCCTCAATTTTTCCAGCTCAGGTTCAAAAAACTCTTCCAACATTGACACGTAACGTTTTTTCAAGGGTAATGGGCGCACCGTTACTGTCACCGCTGAACGGTGTGTGCAGAACGCGTGAAGAAAACGTTAAAAACGGACCAACGGGACAACGGGCACTATTTTAAGATGAAAAAAAAATCCAGTATTTAGATTCGAAGATCTATCGATTGTGGACGTCAGATCTTCTTATATATACGAAAAAGACGTGACAGACACGACAAAAACGGGACAGTCCCAACAAAAACGGGACGTATGGTCAGCTTAGTTTTAGCGAAACTAACGAACAGCAATCGTAGGTGATACGAAATTCAACAAATCAGCTAGTTTTCTTTATAAAAAAAAAATTAACAATCACATATCGCAGACTATCATTTTTTCATTCCAATACGCGCCAGCCCATAAAAAAAATAAAATTTCCATGGGCAATATCATCCGTTGCGAACGCGGCGTTATTATTCACTGCAAATGAACGCATATTTCACGCTATAACTTCATTTATTGCCAAACAACCCCCCATATTACAAACCGTTGTGAAATAGTGGCATTTCGCTTATGTGTGCGATACAAATTCGCACATGCACATAAAGTGAAACACATGTGCCGTAATGATAATCTGCAATTTCGTGCGAGCTTCCATTTGCGCTCGACGCACGCGTGCCGTTTCCGCAACACTACAAATTACAAGACATTACCGATATTGCACTTCTATTATGTGTTATATTTTTAATTTTTGAAGTTAAAGTGATATATTTTACATATATATGATATTTTTTCATATTATGAAACAAAATTAACGATTCAAAATGGATTTTAATCGCGATATTTGCCGAGAGATGGTTTTTAAGGTATCAAGCGATATACTCCCTGAGCATAAAAACTCCTTATACATTAACCTCCCTAGCAAAAACCCTGTAAAAAATTTTCCATGGATATATTCATAATTTTTTTTTGTATAAATTTTCAGTATTTATAATAAAAGTCTATGTTGAAATAAAATAGTCAATATGCATACAAATTTATTTCAGTACAATGTAAATTCTTTAAAGAATCTATAATAAATAAATAAAATTCACACATTAAAGTTTAGTTAAACCGCCATAAGAAAGCTAAGAATTGCCGCATAGATTTATTACAATTCATTTGTTACTACTTTTAAGTAATTTTTATCCATGATGGAGGATAATTGTCAAGGGGGTTAATGTCTAGAGGGCTTTTCAGGGGGTATGTGTTCAGAAAATAAATGTCCTAAAACCGATTTTCGGTATTGTATTTTTTCTAGATTTTCCATTTATATCGCAAAGTAAATATTATTACGAAGTATTCATATTATAATATTATAAATTTTAAAAGATAAGGATGAAATACTCAAACTTGCGATGAATATCGGAAAGGCCTTGTCTTGTACTGAATATTGTATAGGCTGATTATAATGACATTGATACTATCTTATATAACTTTAACTTTAGAACAAACCCTTTTAGATAATATCAAAATGTTAGAAATTTTCGTTTATACCATACACATTATATTGTGATCAAAAAAACATATTTTATAAAAACTTTCAATACCAAAAACCATCTTTTACCAGAGTAACATTGTGCAATCACATACGGAACCGAATCGAATAAATTAGCAAAGTTTTCCTACATTTTTCCAAATTTCCCAATCCTGATCTATAAATCAAGCCTTATCACAATAAATAACCGATCGATAAACGTCGAGAACGATCCTCAGCCGTGATTTGAATACGCGGCTACGCCTTCAATAAACTCGCATACGACCCACTAAATTACGGTCTAACTTACACTAAGATTATATTGACGTATTACATCACATCGAAACAACCCTCACCGCCCATACGTACGAATATAATAATACATTACACCGTCCATATACGCTCGTCAGGCCCTCGCTTGTATATGTGGCACACAGCATATGTATATATAACATATTATATATACTAGGGTGCGTTCCGTCTGTTAAATCAAACCCGTGCGGGCGGGTTAAGCCCGGGACACGCCGAACTTAATCTAGGAACAGTATCAGAAGTCGTTTGTGGAAAGTTCGGCCTGGCCATTCTTTGTTCTTTGGAGGTCGGGAAAATTCCCGGGAAAGCGGGTATGAGTTTTCCGGGGAGACCTCCGCGAGTCGCTGGGTAGTTTTTAGCGACCCGTTGACGTTGTGTGTGTTCTTTTTGATGGGTTTTTGTCTGCGTAGTTTTGTACTGTTTATGTTGAAATGTATAATTTATAATGTAGAAATTGTAATAGTTTTAGTTTGCGTATATAATAAGGGACTCATGTTTGATATTGGATAGTAATTGAAAGTTAAATATTCATTTCGAATATGAAGTTTTTCAATAATATTGTCTTTGTGGCATAAAAACTATACTCAAAGTTATATGATGACAAAACTTCACAACACTCGAGTGTTGAAGAATATATTTTTGAGTATCATTGAGAAATTTTAGTTTGAAACTTTCACGAAAAACTTTTGCAGTTTTTCATGTGAATTTCACTCAATCTACTACTGAACTTTATTTTTTTATTTATTTTCCTTCAAAGTGCTTACTTTTATAACGAAAACATAAAAGTGTAAGGTGCATTTTTATCGTTTTCACAAAATATAAAAAACAAACATTCAATTCACCGCACATTAAAGTTCCCCTCGTTCCGAAACCTTTAGCGACCCGAATAAATGAGAAATTGTTTCGCTTGTTTTTTTTTTATATACGCCTTTATATTGAAAGAATGGATTTATGATTTAATATACAATCATTTAGAGACGTCCGGAATTATATGGCGAGAAAAAATTCCATTTTCCGGCTCATTGAATATTTATAATTGTAAGTCAACAAAATCATGAGACGCCGGATGGCGAACGCTCGTTTCAACCGAAAAAAATACTAAAAAAAAAAGAAATTCTGACTGAAAAAACGAACTCGGAAAAAAATATATTCGAGCATAGGAAAAAAAATATTTTTTGCCACTCAAACTCCGGCATTCGCATAAATGCCAATCACAAAAATCACGATCGCATTTATTGGGTTTCCTTCCGATCGCTAATAACTTTCTTTCTACCGAAAGTCCTGTCTCTGCGAATCTATCTAATTCGTTGTATACTTATATACACTTAACCCTCATTTTACAAAGCTTACATTTAATATTTTTTATGAAAAAAAATACGACAAATTTCCATTTCACGCAAAGCGATTTTACGCGATTAATAAATTCGAGTGACAGTGAATTTTCAAAAGGTCAAACTTTTATATTTTTAAATTTTAATTATAGACTTTTATATACTAGTATGGAGTCAACATATACTCAACATTCATATGAATTATTTTCTCTAAATTCCTCTGAACATTTCAGGCATGAATCGAGGTCAAAGCGTACTTCTTAGAGTAAAGTCCACTTTTTTAAAATAAAAGACGAGGCCGTGACAAGTCCTCGGAAGACGACAGACGATTTTCCCGGGGATGGGTTCGAAACGGAAGCGGAGGCTTTACGGAAAACTCGTCACCGGGAAAACCCTACCTCCCCTCGCCCCTCCCCCTCATTTTGGGGAGGGGAAAAATGTAATAAGTCCGCCCCGTCCCGGACAGCTTATTGATGAGATATTTCGCCAAGTTCGGAATTATAATAAGGCTTAAGACGAATCCCTCGGACCCGTCGCAAATTGTTCCCCATACTCGGGGCGCATTGAAAAATATAATGCCACGGGACATTATGGAAATTCTGCTCATTATTATCTCGTTATGTGCGACCGTATATACGTTTTTCGGAATCGTTGATCTGCTACAATTAAATTGATCGGGATTATTCAGGAAAAAAGAGTCGAATTCAATCGAAATATAAACCCAAAAGGATTAACTTATATTTTTAAATAAATTTATTTTGAACGATCGTTGAAATGGTTATAAATCGTTCGATGTAACCAAATTAATTCTGACGTAATATTTCCGTGATGCGTAGATTGAATTTCAATTAAAATGGTATTAGTGATATTTGCATGGAATTTTAGATGATGTTTCAAATATCGGATGAAATAATTATCGGATTATTAACTCATGCGTTTACATAAACGGAAAAACATTCGAATATTGAATACAGAATTTATGGATACTAAAATATTATACTATACGAGCTCTCGTCTTCTAGCGTTACTTGTCATATCGAACGCAAATATCCACACGCATCGGACAACATACATCACATTCCGCAAACAAAAGGTCCAAAATTCCTCTGTGTGAAAAGCAAAAGACGACAAAGACGAAGTGACAGGTCCAGGACCAAGATCAGCCATAATAACGGGATTATCCTGACAAAAAAGGTCTGAAAGATCGCCACGAGCAAACAAACGGACGCTTTCAGTCAAGCGTCTTCGATACAACAGTGATCATCCTGAAAAAACACTCGACTTTCCATCTTCTGGTTTATAAATAAATGTAAATTATCATTTCCATTCCTAATAAATTATGGTACAATAAAACTGTCTTATGTATCAAAATTTAAATGAGCAAAATACTTAAAATAGTTAATTTAATTGATTATTTTTTTATCTACTGTGTATCTACATTATAATCGTATAATTGTTGTTCGAAAACTAAAATGACATTTAAAAATAGTTGTATTTTATAAAATTGTGAAAATTTTAAATAAAAAAGTATATAAATACCTGTTGGAGACGTCAGGATATCTTTGGGGACAGACAGGTCCAAAAGAATCTGCTAATCGTGTGCCCTGCCAATTTTTAGGTGGTCTTGGAGGTTGGAGACGTTCTGCAAAGCCGTAAGGAACACCCAAAAATGCCTCCACAGGCTCCAGATGACGAGAATGGGGTTCCAGGATTATCCCCCGAATGGCTCCTGATGATTAAAAGAAGAAATTCTATTAAAAAAGTGCTCGTTGTCGATTCTGTCGTTGCTTTCGTCTCGGGAGTAAATTAAAGTTAGAATTGTTTGAATAGTCTTTAAAAATGTATATTGAGCAAAAAAAACAGCGAGCGGAAAGACCTATTTCAAATTGATGGACACCTTCGACTTTTAAGGAAACCCTAAGGACCTCATTAAAACGACTCACTTTCGAAGTTCGATTTGCGTTTTTTTTTTCAATAAAAAAACATAAAGATAGAATTACGTCATACGTATAAGAGTTTCATATAAAATTTTATTTAATTCTTAGCACAATTTCTTATTAAAATAAAAAATTTCAGCAAATATGTTTGCTTTCACTTTTATAATTAAACTGTCACTTATTTCCAGAACACATTCACGGTATCTTTTGTCATCGGTGTCTAATTAAAAAACCTTTGTTTCGCGCGTCGGATTTCGAAAAATCGAAACAATAAATTAACGGCCTCGAAGCGTTTTATATTATAAATACATATTGACGCGGCACACAAATTACTCAATGGGGATGGCGTCCGCAGGAGAGTGGTCCTTTCAGAGTTAATTTTCCCTCTTTTTCGCCGAAAAAGGACCCTTGTCGATTTGTTTGCAAGCATCGAACGGTGCCAAGCAACAACAACAAAAACAACGACCGACAATGGGCCCGAACCTCGAGCAGATCTTGAATAAATCACGAGAGAAACCCTTCGATTTCATTTACGACTAAAAGCACCAGTCGACGTTTATTCGACGACGCCGAAAAAAGAGCGCGTTTTTTTATTATCCACCGACCCTTTTGGCCCTTTGTTGTTTCGCAGTATCGAATTTTGAATCGTTAGCAATTTTTGCGTGTTATGTTTCTGCTTCTTTTTCACTTTCGCCCTTCTTATTTATTAAAAGACAAAGACCGCGCCCTTAGCCCGAGGTCTTCTCGAACGGAGGCGAAAGGATCCCTGAAATATGAACGTCATTACCGGTTTATTTTTATTTTTATACTTCGACGTTTATCCGTAATTGCATCACTATAATCCTTCCTTGAAAATATTATATTGTGTTAAAGGAAAATATGCGAAATTCGCGCCGTTTTTCGGGACGCTATGAATAAATCACTCCCGCGTCGTATATTTCGTTTTAATAGGCGAATATATTCGGGATTTTTTTTCGCAATGGAAAAGCGGCTTTGCTTCGAAATGTTTTTAAGTGAATTTTTGCATGAAAAATGTACAAAAAGTTTTTCCGCGAAGAGAAACTTATATACGAAAAATCTTCGCGCTCTATTTTAAGAGAGCGACTTAATATTTATGCGCACTGTGTATGTATCGCGACATGAATAATTCATATTGTTGTTGATAAATATTTGAATGCAAAGTTTTAATAAGTTATATTAAAAATATTACAACTTCTCAAAGCGTTTTTATATTAAAAAATACATCATAACTCTAAAAATTTTATATATTTAAATCATTCACAAATATTAGAAATTCGCACGAAATCTCAAACGGACAACTTCAAACTTTCGAACACCACAATTCCGATAATCCGAAATCCCAATCGATCCCGAATTCCACACCGCAATTCTCGCGAAATATCCAAATCCACAACACAACCATAATCGGATTGTATCCTGAAATTTTATTTGACCCTAACTAAAAAATGACAACTCCATCGAACTAGCACAACCCTCGCAGAATCAGATGATCCCGTGTGAAAAATCAGCGGCACCCCAGGATCCCTTCGGCGATCCTTTGGCATGTAAATGTCCTGGATAATGTCGATTGATGTGCCCAGGCCCGCCAGGCCCTCGACGGGGCTAGGGGGCGAGAGCCTCCTTATCAAAAGCTCGCTCGGGAGCTTTAAGCTTTAATCTCAGACGGCGGTACCGTTGTTCGTGCGAACGCACGATAAGGCCGTTGCTTTCTGAACTACCCTATAGTATGTATTATACGTTAAGGCATTACTCTCGTTCTCCTATGCCAGCCGTACATTAATTATGTTCAAAAATGATGTGATCTCGCTAACGGGCGTGCATATTTCAAACGTATTAAGTCGCAGGGTTTGTGTACGCGCGGGTGAAGTTCGCGAGAGAAATTTTACATTTTATATGCAATTTGATAAGAATTTTTATTGAAAAATTTATAAAAATTGTGTTTTTGTATCAAAAATATCAAAAATTTTCAATTTGAGACATTCTGAAGTCAATTTGATTAAATCAATTAAAAAAAGTTATAAATACTATCTCCTATTCCCTATATATAATAGCGGATTTCTGTGTGTGTGTGTGTCTGTCCGTCTATTCGATGACGCTCGTGACTTATTCGTGAATATGGTCTTTATGCATATACAGTTAACGTCTATAATATGATGCTTATTACCTTCTGCCTCTGACTTTGCCTATATGTCAAAAACAAATAACAAATGAATTATTTTGATTTTATTAATTAAATATTCAAATCGGGTACTCATTTCGGGTTCACACAATCGGGTTTTCACATTTTATCGTTTTCCGTTTCTTCACAAAACCACAGCCGATGTTATTAACATCGGGCCTATTTACTAGTACAAAATATTCAGAAATCTAAAATAAAAGGATTTTCAAATATAAAAAAATTAATTATGATTAAACCATTTTTTAAAACCAAACAATATTATTATTTAAAAATTGACTATAAAGATTAGTTTCTGAATGGCTCATAAATTCAACTATTTAGACAAAGAAAATATCTGAATATTTTTTTCACATATGCAAGATAAATTCTTATATGATTTCTATCAAATTATTTTTAAAACTTTTGATTAAATCGTAAACAATATGCAAATTCGGTTGAAACGAAATCCCGTTTGGGAAGATGCGGGAAAACGTTGAAAGTATTCCGCAAATCGTTAATTCAAATCTTCCAAAACAACTTAGGTACGTGTACGTATTTTTTTCTCTTTTTTTCGAAGATCTAATCTCGTGAATATGTTTGATGAAATGGCGTCACCCTTTCTGACCCGTTTTTATGTGGAATTTATCTGATGGAGCGTGAAAACGTGGAAAAAGAACGGTGACAAATGGCACATATTAGGCGATAAAGAACGCGATTCTTCCCTAGCTGGATATATATTATGTATTTTTTCGGTATTATTATACGACGGAGAAACTTTTCTTTCGATCAAAATAAACTGTTTTTTTTTTGTCTTTGCATTATCTTGGCGCTGGATGTAGATTCGATTTGCATTTTAATTCGCTTTGTCTCCGACTAACAAATAGTAGGTACTCGAATGAAATGAACAATATTTTAAATTCAAAGAAAGTCAGTCTTATAATATTTTCATTTTGAATCGAATATTTATTTATATATATTATAGATTTCGTTAATTATATTTCTGTATTATTATAGATTCTATCCAGACTAATTAACTCCTCATTTGCCATATCGAGAATAATCAGGAAATACAAATACATACGAATACAAATAAAACTAACATAAACAATAAAATATGATCCATTTAGTGCCACTTTTATAGACATGGAGGCAATTTGATCCCAGAATTTTTGCTCTTATTTACGAGTATCGAATGTCAATTATGTACACAAAAATAGCAACCGACAACAACGTGTATACAGTTTCAGTACAAATATAGAAAATCTATATTGATACGAAAATGTCACCGATAGTACTAATTAAACTGTGAATGAGAAAAAATGATATTCGAATAATGTGAAAATTTTCTCTCAATTTCACGTCTTTTATTATATTTTCATACATTTTTTTTACAAAAACTTATTTTCATACTATACTATTTTTTTTAATGCCATCGATTCAATACTGGCTATTTTGATTTATCAATGAGCTTTTTTAATTGATCAAATGTTAAAAGCTGAATTTGGTTTCAAACAGTGTTGATTGTGTCCATAGTCATTTCGATACGCTTTGATAATCCTACAAACTTCAATATCGCTTGTTATTTAGTTTCTCAGTTTATTTTGTCGATTGTATTTGATCATTTTAATTCATCGATGATGTGGTTTTAGGTTTTGCCAACACGGGGCAAAATTTATCGATATTTCCATACACAAATTCATTTCACCGTTAAATTATAATCTACACATTCCTATGCATATAATATTCTACGAATTTTTCTATATTTCAACATAGAGGATTCGAATTTCATTCGAATATAATATAATCACGGGAAACAATATATAATTATCATTTTCTATTATATTACATAACGGACAATACCGATATTATACGACCATAGATAAACCAGACACTGACTTTGGATCGGAAATATATATTACACGATTCGACGAAGCACCGCGAAAATTTATATATATTATTGATACATAATATAATATTTCATATTTGGCCGTGTCGCTATCTAATAGCTATTGGCATTATCATAACAATAAACATCTGAGTTATGGCGAACGAAGACGAGTTTTAGCAACGTTCGATATTACACAATAATAAGATGGGGTCTTTTGTGTGTGTGTTACTCTGTAGAAATGCTTCTTGAATATTCCTCTGAAGCTGAACGAACGATTGCTTTCAACGAGAAAAATGAAAATTCTAACAGTTTTCCACGTGAAAGTTTCAAAGGTGAGGCTATGTAATATGTAAAAGAGAGAGAATCTTCATAAAAGTTCACCGACAAACCTTTGTGGTTTTTTATAAGAAAGTGTGACTTTAAAATTTTAGAAAAATTCTTATAAAAACAAATGAACAGTTTAAATATAATTTCTCATTATCAGCAAGATAAAATTAACATACCCCGACAATATTCATTACACCGTTAAATACTCATTAATTTCACACACCACAGCTTTTATCGTGCTGCGTAAAAGCTCTAAAACCCCATTGAATATTTTAAAATCCTGCCAGCTTCATTACACTTTAATAAAACCATCGGAGGTCCGATAATTTAATCAATATCCCATTTAAATATGTGAAATTCGAATGCAAACTGCGCGGGATTAAATGCTTTCGGACGCAGCACTACATTAATGCACCCGAAAACTGTAAATAATTATCGCAATTTAGTGACCGCATTCAGTTAAATTAACTGGAACACGAAACCGAAACGACTCGCAATTGCATAACCAAAAGAATCCAACAACACATTAATCCGTTCACATTTAAACGCAGAATTCCCGAAATAAAATTTCCGAACATATTTTATTCAAACGATTTCGAATATGCGAAATTTTCAATAGCGGTTTCCGATAATTTCGTAAAATATTTCAATAAAAAAATAGTTTCAGTCAATATTTGATTTTTTAATTTAATTATAATTGTATTGAATTTTAATAAAGGCATAATTTTAAAATTAAAAAAATATCATGCACTAAAAACTGTTCGATACTGCAATC
This sequence comes from Hydropsyche betteni, assembly GCA_028571205.2. Taxonomy (NCBI): domain Eukaryota; kingdom Metazoa; phylum Arthropoda; class Insecta; order Trichoptera; family Hydropsychidae; genus Hydropsyche; species Hydropsyche betteni. Next base: position 1,428,441 of record JAOXNN020000006.1, read on the forward strand.
ACTGCTCGGGAATTGTTCTTTAAACGACTATGTATCATCTGGAATCATTATATTTTTATATTTAAATACGAAAAGCTTCCTGTTCGAGTGACGTACATCTTTGAATATATAAAAGGACAGGATTGACACGCGATATGCGGAATCCACTTTGTCGAAGCGCTTTCATTATGCGGAAAAGCCTCGCAATTCGATCCCGAAACGATTCGTCTGATGTCCTTTGTTGTCGATGCGAAAATTCCTGCGTCGTAATTACCAACCCGAAATTCATCGAACGAGGCAGGATTTTTTTATTCGATCAAAAAATGTGTCCAAAGTCCTCGAGGAGCGAAAACGTTGCGAATTTCAATGTAGAGTGCGCTTAATGGGAATGTGACGATCTGTTCCGGTTGGATTTAATTAAAAATTTTAACCAAATGCAAATAATATATGAGTTTTTTAAACGTATATTCCATAGCATGAATTATATATTGAATCGTTCGAAATATCCATTTATCATGATTTCAATGTCAAATACAAATGACAGTTCAATCAAAACCGCGTTTGTTTCGTTCGGAACGAATTTATTTGTTCACAATTAAATGGAACCGTTTCTGAAAAGACATTCCATATCGCCGGTCAGATCCTTGTATTCAGAATTTGTATTCTATGAGCACTTTAATCGTTATCTGCATTGCAAACACACGCAAAATATTGAAATATTTAATGACCCGTTAAGTTCAATCATCCGTTAATACACGTTTCAAGATAAAATACGATGCGCTTTAAACGTAGACGAATGATAAACGTTAAACTTCGAACGCTCTCGATTATTTATGCATTATTTCACATCTATGCAAAACTTCTTTAGAAATAACAAAGCCTGCGATGGAAACCGTTCTGATATTTTCATATATACAAAGAAAACATTATTCGACGCTTTCTTAACGAAAAAATGATATAAATTTTAGATTTACATCGAAACACAGTTTATTCAAACACATAAAAATAACGAACAAATATATTCTCTCAAATTATTTCAGAAATAATATAATATCCCCAGGTTTATAATGCGTAAAAGTCAATATTTGAAAATTTATCAAAACGTATCGATCTGCGATAGTTTGTTCATGAACTCAACCGGCGAACATAATCCAAAATTAGAATTGGGATCCGTCATTCGGCATTTAATATGGGTGAAATATTTAGGCATGCCTTGAATGTGTAGGGCGAGACCTCAAAACCGATCAAAGTGCCCTTGGAAGGATTATATGCGTAAAATATAATATAGCGGAAGGGATTATTTTGCTACGTAATATCGATTCAAGAGCGACTACCATGTTCCTTTTCGAACTCGCAATCAAAGGGCCCGAAGATGACGTCTTTTCATCGCGAATTTCGCATTATGCCGAAATAATTTTGGGCCTTAATTGCTCGAGACTTTGCACGGGGTGCAACTTCGGGTATTGAAAGCGAATTTCGGATCGCGAATTTATTTATGAATTGAATATGTTTACGGAGTTATAAGAACTTTAATAATATAATTTGAATTTCGAAGAACTCCGTTGCTTTATATGAAAATAACCGGCGCTTATTTGTATGTATAATCCCCTATATATAATCCCTTATATATATCACGGATATCTGTGTGTCCGTCTGTCCGTCTGTCCGTCTGTCCGTCTGTCCGTCTGTCCGTCTGTCCGTCTGTCCGTCTGTCCGTCTG
>JAOXNN020000006.1:1448899-1479810 GCA_028571205.2 Hydropsyche betteni
TAGTCCATCTATCGAGCGGTTGCGATACTTATTTTAAATCACAAACTGTTGGTTTTCGAGCGATACGTTGGCGTCCGTCCGCTGTCTTAGCACCGATCAAATAGTATCGAAATATTTTTTCGTGCCAAAAGAATTTCATGTTAAAAGTTACATGTAAAAAAAACTCATCAATGTTTACTGTTACGTTGTTTCGCGTTTGATTTGATCGAATCATTATTTTTAACGAAAATAAAAAAATAACAATTCAACATACGCGTCAATGACACTGTCCATAAGTTGAAATGTTTTGATAATTGCTTTTGCGTTTACTTAGAAATTATTGTTTCAAAATTGTAGATCTAGTGAGAAAAAGAGTAAAAACATTTGGGCGGTAATGCGGCTGCTGATAGTAGTGAAATTTTTCCATATTGAAAACAAAAATCAAACTGTATATACTATACAACTGTATATACTATGTTTACTATATATTTATCAACACTGTGGCTTTATTTCATGTTAGCTTTTTTATGTTAAGCGTTTTCACGTTAAATGATTTCTACTATATTATTGACTGCATTGTTGGTAATTTCGAATCCGCGTAAATATTTGCATAGCCGATTTCGAAAGTGCATTGAGCAGTGAAAGGTGTCTGATTGTTCATCATATAATCGAACTAATCTTGCCGGTTTTTTTTGTATACCCAATCGATTTTTTTTATAACAGTACAGAGCGTTAAACTTTCGCAAGCCATGACCTTCTTGGTCGTCTAAGAACCGTCTACATGTTCTGCGGACTATGGAACCTTTGAACACCTGATCGACTGACGATTCGTCATGCCTTACGTACGAAATTAGCATTTTCATCACGTTACTTATGTGGGTCGTAATACGAGTTCGATACGTTGACTTTTTGACAGATTGTTTTAGAAGTGTCACATTTTTTGAATGTCGATTCGTTTTGACCTCGTGACCTTGAAGAATTTAGATTTCATAATGAACTAGTATATAGGCCCGATGTTAATAACATCGGCTGTGAACTGATAACCATACTATTACGTAATAAAATTAAAATTAAATATATCTATGGAAAAATATTTTATAACTGTGTAGTTACGAAATGCCGTCGTTGCCCAACAAATATTTTGTTTATTATCTCCAGAGTATAAGTTTGTTTGGCGATTATACCCGATTTGAATAAAAACGAATGAATATTTTTTTTTTAATAATTCGAAAAAACGATCGTATCGACGGGTCGATCATTTTAAAGTCACGAGCGTCATCGACACATATACACAGACAGACAGACAGACACACAGAAATCCGCTACTATATATAGGAAATAAGTTATCTCGTTCTCTCTTCAATACAAATATTTGTGAATTTAAAATATTTTTTTAATTAATAATAAAAAAATTGTTATCGAAACTGTACACTTTGTCCAAAACAATTCGATTGGTTGAAAGTCACGTGATTGACGTCGTCCATTTTATGACGCTTCATTCGATTGGTTTAAAATCCAACACAAAATGGCCGCCCGATAAAAGTACAGTCGCGATAACAATTTTACTAATATTTTATTAATTTTTCGATTCTATATATTTTTTTCGAAATAGAACTTAGTCCATCAACTCATCGCCAAACATCGACAACACAAACGAAACGTAACAAGATCGAATTTTCTCCACTTTCCCTCGCGGAAAACTCGCGTTTTCTCCACGCACGCACTCGCGTACTTACCGCACAATGATAAAGCCTGCTCATACTGCCAGCTTTTATATTTATTTTCGCGTTTTATTTCGCGTTCGCAGTCGCAAGATTCAATATAGTCCCCGTCTCGTCGTACGTCGGATGGGAAATCCATTAGAGACGCTTCAGCGCCGTTCCGAAAACTTTTCCAAAAAGCGACAGCTGATGAATTGCTACCCTTCACGATTTCATCAGATGTATACGTATATGTAGGGTGGTGAATTTTCTGTCCTTTGTCTGTGCGAAAATAAATATCCGATTGAGGCCGGAATCGTCGGAAAGTTTCGTCCTGATTTTTCATACATGGGAGTCTAATTGATTCGAGTTTTATCTTTGAAATATGCAATGTCTTGAATAATATTACGCGAGTATCGTTCTAGGTCGTATTTTTGTTCGTATCAAGTTTTATGTACTTTTAACGACTTAGGGCTTAACGAAAAATGGCATCTAATGATCATACTAATGGTACAATAATAACTTAAAATTTTTGAGTCCTTAAAAACTCATCAAGAAAACGAAAGTATTCGTAGCGTTTATTAATAAATTACACTATCATGAAAGTTATATTTTTCATTTTTATATATATACGAACTACGCACGAAAGTATTCCTAAATATAAAAATATATTTTTAATATTTCAATCAATTTCGTACATAGTGCAGTTGACATATTAAATTCGGCATTTTAATATGAAAAAATCTTTATATACTCAGATGGGATTCCGGTTTGAAAGTGAAAGGTAGACCGTATTCGGGATTAGAGAGGGTAGTACTTTTCAAAATCGTTCACCGATAGAGCTTTCAATTTCGCTCGAGCGCTTTCAGATCAAATTGACCGAACGAGGCTTTCGGATTTTGCCCGTACGATTCGATTAAACGAAAAAGTAGTATCCGAACTTAAAAAAATCAATTATTCCAAATAAATCACATGCAAATCCAATAATCGCAACCTTCTACAAATTTCAAACATAAACGCTTCAAAATAAGATTCAAAAATGCACATTTTTCTTCTTGATTTTAATTAAAATTGTTTACCTATTGAGACATTCTATGCGGGAGGAAAATTTGTTAAAACGCGCTTTAGTTGGCATAGTTTCACTTCGTCCTGCAAAGTTTCACCTGCGGAAGTCTAAACGCGCAGTTGAGTTTTCAATTTTCGCCGTTAAACGCGTTACAGTTGCGGAATTCGAATTTGGCGCGTTAACGACGCCTTTTGTGGCAACAAAATGGCGCCGCGACTCGGAAAAATGAGACGCGCGACTTTTCCGTGCTATTTATTTTTTGTGTGTGTGTATGTGCCTTTTTTATTTGTCGGCGTGTAAAAGCGCGCCTTCTGAGCGAAGTAACTTTTAATTGGAATTTTGCGGTTTGGCGGGAATTTTTTTTTGAAAGCGTTAATAAAATTTTTAGCGACGATTATTTCGTATGTTCATAAGAACGGTTCGAAATGTTCAATGCGCTTAAAATAGAGTCTTTATTATGAATATAATTTTTATAAAATAAATAAAATTCAAATATTGAAATTTATCTTTTGCTTAATAATCTCAGATTAACTTGTTTATATATTTTATTTTAACCATATTGTTTTTCGCTCAACTTTGACAATCCCCTATATATAATAGCGGATTTTTGTGTGTCCGTCTGTGCGTCTGTTCGATAACGCTCACGAATTTATCGCGAATATGGTCTTTATATGCATATACAGTTAATGTCTACAATATGATGCTTATTATCTACTGCGTCTGGCTTTGCCCATATTTCACAAACAAGTAACAAATGAACTATTTTGATTTTATTAATTAAATATAAAATATTCAAATCGGATACAAATTTCGGATTCATACAATCGGTTTTTCACAATTTATCGTTTTCCGTTTCTTAAAAAATCCACAGCCGATGTAATTAACATCATTAACATAATAAATATAATATTTATATAATATGAAAGATTTTTGAACTCATCGTTATTAATTCATAATGTAGAAAATTCCAGACCGTATTTCAATTTCAATACAAATATTTGATCATAAATATAAAATAAAATATCTTAATTAAACTAATGCGTACAAGTTTATAAAAACTAACACACAAATTGAACTCTTTTGCTGTAAACTCTAATTTTTTTTAATATTTATTATAATAAAATATTAACTCCAAATAAAAACGTGTAAAACACGCCTATTATTCGAAAACGACCGAACGCCGAATATTTTTATTTTCCATACAACAAAGAGACTCTTAACGGCGTTATAAAAAAGCTTCGAATTGATCGTATAATTTCGAATCACGATTGCGCCGTTAATCCTCACCCATATTACATTACACCCCCGCATTTTATATAAAACATTTATATGCATAATATATGAAAATAATCATAATATTTACACCCGTTAAGCGTTCGCATAAAGGCTTCGGCGCTGAAAGCTCTCGGCGGGCCTCTTTTACATCTTTTTACGAAAATGTTTATCGCATTTCGTATTCATAATGCAAAGGAACGTCCAGAATTAATATTGCGAACTTTTCCTTTACGGCTTGTACTTAACCGCGCATTTTTTTACGACCGTAAAAATATATACGTGATTTCCATACGGCGCGTATATTATCGCCGGAAAATCTTCGACGCCTCGGAAAATCTCCGTTTGAACTGAATTAAAACTTGAAAAGATCGTTTTTGGTCGTTTTTTCGGGGAAGAAAAGCGAGAGGTTTTCGAGTTCGGGAATGTTGTGTGTTTATGTTTCTCGTTAAGAATGAAGATTACTTTTAAGGGCTTTGTGAATTTTGTACGTTTCGAAGTTTTCGAATGTGTTATTGAAATTCATTGCGCGGATGTTATGAATGCTTTTTTGTATTCGTTTTTTTTTTTAATCAGAGCAGATTCTTAGAATATTTCAAAAGCATATTCATCACTTTCTTATTTAAGTACATATTCAAGTTAATATATTACATGGCAAATTTATGTAATTATAATACTAAACTAAGTATGTCAGATTTACCGGCAATCAGGTAATTTTTTGACTAATCAATTGCTGATCAATTAAATTCTATATAAAAACCAAAAAAAATAACGAGAAGACGAAAAAACTTTTAAACCAATAATGCCTTCCAAAAATTATTTTCTAAACAAAAACACTCATAAAAGAATCACCCAGCAAAAAGAAATTATTTACGAAATTGTTATCTGGGTCATTTAGCAGTAATGACATCCCTACAACTAAATATATTATAATTTTACTACCCAATAAGTCACATTTCATAGATTTTTCTATCGTCTATCTCAGGGGAAGAAAAATTTTTTCTGGAAAGGGATAGTAAAATTTTTAAACTTAGCCGGCCGGATAACAAATTCAAAGATATTCATATGGGTAATTGTATTCAAAGAGCTACAAAAAATTAAGTTCAAAAATTTAAAAGTCAAAACTAATTGATCTAAAACAGTTATTTGAAAATTCAAGTTTTAATTTCAAAAAAATATATTTATATACAGGTAATATAAGCATAAATGAATTGCGCCATAGGTTAATTTTATATTGATTATTTCTATATTATTAATAAATTTTCTAAAAATCACTTTCAGTTGAGTCTGACAGAAGCACCTCGATTGTATAGTTTTATGGATTTTTTTGCATTTGTATAAAGATCTGGAAACATTCTTAAAACTAAAGTTTAATAATAAGCTCATAAAATATATCTGTTACGGCTTTTTTATAATGATAATTTCTTCATTGATTCAATTTTTTCATTTTAATTTTTTCATATAAAATCAATATTAACCAGGATAAAAAAAAACATGCATCGGGCCGAAGTTTGACAATACCTGCTCTCTCTTATTCAACTACCTTATATTTTTTTTCAATACAAACCCAAAACACATATTTCAACCTAATTTACCGAAAAAAAAAAACACTATTTCGAAAAACCTATTAGAAATAACGATCGTTTCCAACGCCAGTACATCACTCCCATAAAAAATCCAAAGATAATTTTTCACCGCGGAGATCCGATCGGATTACACACACACAAATACACGATCTCGATCGTAAATCATGGCCAGTAATTGGATCTCATTAGGGGTATCATTCGCCGACCGAGAGAGACGACTACAACAACCCCATATAACTCGAACGAGCGAGAATGGATAAGGGAGCAAAGTAACGGATGACCCAGCGCGCCGATAACTGACACCTAATTAAAACGGAAACGCCGTCGTTTGACCGGAGCCACCCGATATTAGATTCAGGAGGTTGTGGATGTGCTGGAATAACTGGAGATGTTTGCGATAGTGGTTTGGATTGGGTTTTGTATGTTGGAATTGTAGATGTGTCGGTTTTGGTGATGGGGATGAATTTCGGTCGGTGCTTTGAGGGATTGAACAGTTTTAGATGTTGAGGTATGTGTGATGTGGTAAATAGTTAATGGATAACTTCAATAGATTCATAAATTATTGTATAGTTCCAATAGATTTGTTTAGCAATTGGATATGAGTAGGGATGTTAGATTGATTTGTATTTTGTATGATGGAATTGTAGATGTGTTGGTTTGGTAATGCGGATAGATTTTGGTCGGTATTTTGAGGGATTGAACAGTTTTAGATGTTGAGGTATGTGTGATGTGGTAAATAGTTAATGGATAACTTCAATAAATTCATAAGTTATTTTATAGTTTCAATAGATTTTTTAACAATTGGATAAGAATAGGGATATTAGATTGATTTGGATTTTATATTTTAGAATTGTAGATGTATCGGTTTTGGTGATGCGGATAAATTTTGGTTGATGTTGTATCAAATTAAACAGTTATAAGGTATATTTGATGAGGAAAATAGTTTATACTTAACTTTAATAGATTTAACAGTTAATAGATAATTTTATTCTTTAAATAGATTTGTTTGACAATTGGATGTGAGTAGGTTTCATAACTGAAGATGTTGATTTGGATTGAATATTGTATTTTAGGATTGATTAATATTGGTTGTGATGGTTTTTTGATGAATAAAGCAGTTTTAGAAATTAAATTTAAGTAATAGATAGTTACTAATGAATTTTAATAGATTCAGTAGTTAATAGATCATTTAATAGTTTCAATGGTATGTTTATAAACAAATATTATATGAGTAAGCTTCAAGATTTAAATTATATTTCGTATACTATAATTGATTTCCTTTAGTTATAATGATAGAAATTAATTTTGAATCGTGTTTCGACTAATTGAATAGTTTTAGAATTAAAGCTATATATTATGTGGTGAATAGATGATATAATAGATAACATCAATAGTTTCGATAGTCTAAATACATGTTTAAATACATGTGATTAACAATTGCATATCAATTTCATTGACTTTATAGATTGATATAGTAAAATAGTTTCAATATTTAATCTTTTGAAAGTCACTTCATTCTTTTCACATAAATAAGATTATTAAAAGTATTAATGATATTTTAAAAATTTCATGAAATATTATATATTTTACATTTTATGATGATAAAATTTAATTATACAAAAAATTTCTCCTGAATATTCAAAACATAACTTTGGTGAATAAGCTCGCCCGGTTTTTGTGTTCAGCGAAATAATCCTTTTAATAACAAGCAGTGCATGCAAAATATTTGTACCAATTCAATTTTTTCAACATAGTTTTATCCGAAAGCTTTATTTTGCAGAAAAAAAGTGCGGCAGTTCGCGCGTCAAATTGAGCCGTAACAATATTATGATTACAGTTGACCTATATTCGAACGACATTATGAAAAATTGTGTTTTGCATTAATATTTTATTCACGACACGCTGACAACTAAATTATGATTGATTTTGATCAATCGAATACGTTCACAATCCTTTTAGTAGTATAACATTTTTTTTTCAATTTTCAAACTGCTTTGACACGTGTACTTAATGGAACTATCGCTTTTTGATCTTTAGCTACTTTGTAAAAATAACTGCTTTGAGTCATAAAAAATAATATTTTAAATAGAATTATTTTTATAATATAAATTTTTCAAGTATTAGTGCAAAAATTATGTATGATAATTTAATCAAAAAATATCATATTCCTGAATGAATTCATAATATTGTATCTTTCGATTTTGTTCATTCTTTCCACCTATTTCGTTCTCGATAAAATCACAAGTACATCAATAATCTCATTGAAACATATTTTTTTAAATAATTTTTTTTAGTATTGTTACGAAAATAACGTATAATATAATACGAAAAAATTTCACATTTCTGAATGAACATAAAAGGTTTTTTAAAGACGCTCGATTTTAAAAAGTACATACATTGTTCAACGCTATAACCTTCTATGGTGATTTGCCGTAAACTACTTAAAAATTGACAGTAAATTTGTCACACGTGACTTTAACAACTTCGCTGCTATAACCTAAAAAATTTCGAGCGTCCCTATTGAAATATCCTCATACCATTCGATCACGCTCGACCCATTTCATTCAAAAATCTCGATTAAATCCCGAAAATGTCCATCGATAACCTCACTAAGCACATACACATATCTAAAAACATGATCCTTATCAAAAATAAAACCATACCCGACCATCAATAAACATTAAACGCGGAGCTAACGCGTTTTCATAATCACGAAGCACGCATCGAACGCACCCGCCTAATGCGACACGAAAAATGTATCACCATATAAAATTTCCCATGGGAAATTTTAGTACGCACACGGGCACATGTCCCCATTACAAAAATACAGACATACACACGCGTTCCGCGAGATAATGATAATGGAATAAAATCCCCGGCGGAATGGCGTCGCATCGGCACCATGCTCGAGATTAGAACCCCATTAAAGCCTCGGCAGTATCGGAGCTGAAAAATTCATGATAATGAGCATCGAGCTTTCTCATATGTCGGATGGGTGTGTGAAGCTTTTCGGGTGTACGGTGTTTTATGCGGGAACGCATTACGAGGACGACGCGCATTACCGTTGAAATTATACGACTTTCGTGTGAAAAGCTGGGGCAGTGGTTCTGAATATTTTTTATTTGAGGTTTTGAATTTGTTTATTTTCGCTTTGATAGAATATAGATTTTTATGATATGTTTATTTTTAATCTCGTATGGTATATAAATATAACGTTGGAAAGATCGGTCATCAATCTGACAATATAAAAAGATTATACGGGTGGTTCAAAGGTCTAGAAAAAGCCTTAAAAAGGCGATAGTTCATATTATTTGAAACATTCTATATCAAAATAACTTACTTTAAAGTATTATAGTTTTTGAGTTATTTCAATAAATTAAAAATATGATACATAAAATGTTTGGTAAAACGACCTATCATTTATTTAAGGTTTTTTCTAGACTTTTTGATAATTTCATGTAATATTTTAATAAGTTGAAAAAATAAATAAATTTTTATTGAAAATATTCATCAAGTCCCTTATCCCCTATGTATAGTAGCGAATTTCTGTGTGTGTGTCTGTCCGTCTGTCTGTCTGTTCGATGACACTCGCGACTTTTTTTATTTTTTTAATGATGATGATGATAATGATGATGAACAAATGAACTGGTTTTATTAATTAAATGTTAAATATTCAAATCGGGTACACATTTCGAGTTCACACAATCGGATTTTCACATTTCATCGTTTTCCGTTTCATAACAAAACCACAGCCGATTTTATTAACATCGAGCCTATATACTATTTATACATAATTTCATTCATTACTTATCAAATATTACTTGATTTCAATAGTAGAAAAGTATCATACACATCACATTCTAAATTTCACACATCAAATTCAATGTCTTATATTTCAAATTCAACGTTATATGCTTCAAATTCAACGTTATATACTTCAAATCCAACATTTAAAACTTCAAATTTAACTATAGGAAAGTATTTGTAAGGCTATTGTTTTAGTAATCAATTAATTTTTTTTTGGTTCACTGTATTTAAAATGAAATATTTTAATATTGTATATGAAGTGTAAAAACTGTATTAAATGAAAAAACGATATCAATATTCATCAATTAATCACACTAAATGTTTCTTAACTTGAATAATTATATAAATGAACACATCAAATTTTAACAAATCTATCACGACGACATCACATCAAATTTTAAATGAATAAAAATTCCACACGAAACATCTGGATAAAAATCACAAAACCGGCCCATCCATCCTCATCAACCGAAAAACCTTGAAACCCAACGAAATTCCAGACCGCTTTCAACTCTCGAACAAACAAAACGACCCACACATTCAGAAGCGAGCCCGTTAATGTTTTTCGCGCGATTTTCCCGCGTGAACGACTGCCAGGTCTCCGAAGACGATTTATCACGTCTCGTCTGGAGAGCTCGCTTTGTACGTTGGCGAAGAATTATAAATGACGACGTCGGCAATAAAGCCTGCCGAGCCCCAATAAAAAGCCAGAAACCTACGCTTTCGGTTCAGAACTGCAGGAAAAGCTCCGGAGCATCCCGACGGCGGAAAATGCTTGGAAAACGGCCGTCGCGCGGCCGAAACGCTAGTGGGCGCCGGAAGTGTTTCATTTTTACGTGTTTACGTGCACGTAAATATCGTTTCACGTTTCGGAATGTGTGTATTTTGAGTGATTAAAGTATGAAGTCGAACGGTGGAAATTTGCGACGTTTTCCGACGCTCGGACACTTTGCGGTGATTATGACGGTGGAAAACTTCGCTATTTTTCATGGTCCTATTTTTCGAATCCCTTGATGACTACGATCGAGATGGTCACAAATTTAAATACATTCATAAAATGCCCAAAGACATATTATTGCAATAATACTTATATTGCAGTACATTCGCTCACCCAATAGATATGTCCTAGTATGAATGTTGTGCATGGTAGCGAGATAAATGAATGCCTGTTATTTATTTATTAGTTCTTGAGAAAAACTGATTGTAAAGGGGTTCTTTCATGCATGCCTTTCTTTTCCCCTGCCTTAAATAAATATTTATGCAGATTGTAATTCTTAGATTCTTAAGTAGATATGTACTGTTTGTAAAGAGATAAGGAAGAAATTCAATCCCTACTTTATCTATAACTTGTAAATATGTTATTTATATTCATATTTTCATCACTGTATTATTATTAAAATAATAAAGGTAGTTTTTATTTTTATTTATTTATTTATTTATTTATTTATGGTGAACTTTTTCAGAAATTTCGTATGAATTACTCGATTGTGGGTGTTTCGTTACATATTAAAACGCCGTAATGATTTAATAATTTGTTTAAATATAATTTATTTGGTGCCTTGCGAAAGAGTTTATTTATATACGAAGTCGTATTGCTTAAATTAACTTTGAATTAATTTTAAATTTTCAGGTTATTTTTGCATCTTTTAACGATTTTGAGTGAATAAATTTTATTAAATATTATAATTTTTTGAAAAAATTATTCAAATATTTCATTTTGTATAAAATACTCCTTATTCGATGAAACGAAAAAAAAATTGGTAAAAATAAGTAGCAAAACCTTTTCAACAACAATAAATAATCTTTATTATTCATTTTTTCAACAAAAATATTTGGTTTCATAAACAAAATAAAATATGATAATAAAAACATTTTATCAAAAAACCTCCACCTTACATTAATTATTAATTGAAAACACGAGACATAATCATTTATCAATATTTGAACTGTTAAGTAAACTCGATAAAATATCGTAACCTTCAAAATATTCCAAGCGGAACATTTCTCACGAACTCGAACCCAAAGCCTCAGAATTCCCACGATTCATCAAACTCTATCAAAGTTTATATAACAAAATACATCGTAACGCATTCATAACACTCAGATTACACGACAAAAACATCACTTTCGTCCCTATTGAATGCAAGGCTCCGCACATAATGGAATATGAGAACACTTACATGCTTAATACACGAGCGTATGTTTAGCGGGAAAAGCGGGGTGAAAATTATCCCCTGTCAGCGAAAATCCCACACCCCTAACACGTAAAAGTTGTTCGAATTGAAATTTCAGCGAAACGCTTAGCGAATTTTCCGCTCGTTGGCCGCAATTTATCGACTCGGCGTTTATGACGGCGTTCGGAAAAGCGAGGAAAAACTCGGCTAATTATCGCTTTGTTGGTGTCGATATTTGTTTGAGGGATATTTGTCTTCTTGGAAGAATGATGTGTGTGTTTTTTTATTTGTCGTTAGTGTTTGATATGTTTTGGTGGATGTTAATCGATGATTTTCTGAAAAGGAAAATTTGTGAGTGTGTTTTCTAATGAGGGATTCGTGTCTATTGAATGGTTTGATGTTTTTTATTGTTTAAAATTTAAATGATGTTTTAAATTTTTATGAATTGTTTTTGAATATGGATTTTGTTTGTTCAAATTTAAAATTGAAATTTGTTGTTTTTTGCTATAGAAAATTTTTTTCGTCTTTGTTGTGATATTTTGAAATTTATGTTAATTATTTTCAGTGTTTATATTTTGAAATTTTCTTCAGTTTAGTAATATTATTTTATTCAATTAATGTCTATTTAAGATTATAACTTTTAATTAATATGCATAAACCACTTCAAATGTTTAAAATTTTCACTATACTAAATTTTATATTTGATTAAAAAAATACGAAATTACCTTTAAAATATTTTAAGAACTAGAAATTTCAATGATTTTTAAATTGAGAATTTATTTTAGTAACATTAAATTTGAATATACTATATATTCATAAAATATGTTTCATTTGTAAACCAAATAAAATATTTTTTTCCTTGAACAATTCAATCGATATGAAATTCAACAAGTTTACGCACTTAACGATTCAAACATTCCAACTCAAAAACGATTATTATTATTATTAAACAATTTAAAAAAAAACCACTCACAAACAACAAAAATCTTACCTTTTCAAATATCACTGCGACATAAACCATATCGAAAAATTCGCAACGAACCAAAAACGCATTCGTCACATACGCGCAACGATCAAAACACACATTTCCCAAGACCATCACTCGTCGGCGGAAAATTCCGGAAAACTACGACCGAACAGAGCCGCGCACCGTCCTCACTCGTCACCGGAGAACGGCATGGCACTCGTTTTCGGAAAATTCGGACGTCTATGGCCGGAAAGCGGTCGCTTTCGGCTTTCGCGAGCGCGGGAAATTCGCGAGGGACGTCCGCGCCAAGCGGAGTCCTGCCCGACACTGGACGGTTTTTCGCCGCGCCGGCTCGGAAAAGCTCGGCGAGGGAAAATCCCGGGAAAACTGCGCTTTAGAGCGTCTCGGGAAAGTCGCGCGGGATCGTCCGCGGAAGTTGGGCTTTTTGAATTTTTGCGATCGGGTTTGGATATATGTTTAAATTGCGTCTGAATATTTTAAAAAAATCGATATTTATGTTACAATCAAATTGTATTATAAGTTCAAGTATAATTTGTCTTACTTTTTACACGATTTTTATTCAAATAAAAATTTCCTATTTAAAATATATTTCTACGGATGAAAATACAATTTAACTAATTCTCACTAGTTAAAATGCATTTTCAATTTAACAGATTAGTTTTTGACAGTTCAGATTTTTCAAATAAATATTTGTACTAAACAATTTATATATTTTATTTCTATAACTGATTATAGATAAGATTTTAATGATGTAATATCTCAACAAGACATTCATAACAAAAACATTAATTTTTAGTCCATATTAATGGATAAGTGACGAAATTTAATACATTTAATAAATGTTCGCCAGTGGCGTTGGCAATACTGACTTGTTAGTTAGCGTTAAAATACCCATTGTCTGACTCTGATCAGTTAAATCATATTTCCATTGTTTCAGATGAAATAACTACGTGGGCTAAATAAAATGTATTTTAACTAGTCAAAATATATTTTAACTGAAAAATACACTTTGACTATAACATATATTATGGATATATAGACTAGACTTTCAACCGAGGTTCAGGAACGTATTTTCGTCGAAAACATGTATATCAAATTATATACATTGTTAATTTTTTTTCAAAATTTAAATTAAATATTAAATGTTTTCTTTCATTGAAAAAATATTTTCATATGTTCAATGAGATATTATGTTATGAATGTAATGCGATAAGTCTTTTTTATGAATGAATTATTTATAATTTTCGTATAGAACGTGGAAATAATATTTCATGCTCATCTTACATTACCGGGAAACGTTTCAATATAAATTTCAGAATACAATAGATGTAAATCTATAACTCTCAATTTCACCTGAATCAATCTTTTATGTACACGCAAAAAAATTGCTTCTATCTTTTATTTCCACTACTTTATCCTTTGACGGTGAAAATAAATATTTTTTTCTTACGAAAAGCAAGAAAACGAAAACTTTTCATTACAATCCGACAAAAAAAAACAATAGTTTCCTATTCTTTATCACATCTTGAACTACCGCCTCAGAGGGTCAAGATCTCATAGCTTTGTCTTTGTAACTTTGGCACTGAAGCGTACATTGGACCACTTTTCTGCTAATATTTCACATTGAACATTTATTAAATAACTTTTCTAATAACAATCGCAAATACACAGTTCCGTCTACACTTTTTCATATATTTACTATCAACTTTATCCATAATCAATCTTGATATTTAACATCAACGAATACCATACAAAATAACACATTTTAATATTTATTGTATATATGTCATTTTAAACTATTACATCATATTTCAAATTGACAAATATTAGGTTTTATCAATAGATCGTTTACTATTATAAAGTGATATAAAAAAGTATATATATTCTTTTATTTTTATATAATCTGTTTTATATGAGTTTGTGGGTACTCATATATATTTTTATTATTATTTATTCATATGAATTTTAAATTATATAACATTATCTTATATAATTCAATAAAAATCAATTTTCAAGTATGTGTGTCCATGTTTTAAAATTTCAATGTTTACTTGAAACAGTTCTGAATCGTTTAACTCGTGAAGCATTAACCACCTTTTTTCGAACTTTATCCATATGGCTATGATAAATATTTTTTATGAAAATGAAAAAATATGAATTTTCGGGTTTCACAATAACGTATATATGAATCGAACCAAACATCAATGGAACGTTTCGACGAAATCATTTGACCAATTAAATCAGGCTGCCTTTTCATGACAAATTAACCGTTCGAATCGAAACGAACGCACCGCGTAATTTCATTATCTTTATTTTTCAGTCCGGAACTATATACAGATTCGATTTATCCAGCGATGCATAATAAATCCTTTTTACTTTATTGCCAATAAAATTAATCGCACGAGACACCGATACGCATTAATAGTTATTACCGACGATAAATCAATACTTATCTGGCGCGCGCCGTTTCGCTAATTTCAGATAATAAAACAATAATAAAACCCGGCATCCGTTTTTCAGCCGAAAATAATTATTTACACCACTCCGTTATTTCTACGTAATTAATCCGCGCGAATTTTCCGATTCGCTCACCCTGTTAGATGCCATTCGTCGAACTGTGCATACGAATCGAACCTGCGGATTTATTGGGGTTGAAAACGTACTTTGCGAAATAATTATGTGTAATTATGAATTCCATTTGGTCGGAATTAATTTATTGCGAGTTGATCATGGCGATGTTGCAGCATTAGTTGTCCGTGGAGTTTGTGAATATCGTTAATATGATTAATGTTAGAATCGTTCGATTGGTTCGAATCGTATTTGGTTTGGTGATGAGTTTGTTAATTTTAAATTTTATCAATGTTAATGGTGTTTGTGTAGTTATATTGTGAATAGAATAATGTATTTGTCACAATCCAGGTGTGTTTCAGTTCATGTATATTTGGATCGATTAAAAATATACATCGTTGGGAGTTGAGTTTGATTAGTATAAGGTTGGGTTGGGTTAGATTTTTATAGATGAGGTTTAGAAAATTCTGTAATTTTATATATTTTTTAACTAGGTTCAAATTTTCATAATAATGAAAATATGAATGATTTTTCTAATCTTATGGTCATAAAAAAGTTTCCTTTCTTGCCTATAATTAAAGAGTTTTCTTTTCCATAGTCCAATTTATGTGTTTCAATGCCATTGGGTACTCAATGACATAATTTATAACTTTACGTCACAAACCTTTCACTGAATAAATGAATTCAGTTTATGGGACACTGTTTCTATTTCTTGGCTTATAAAAATTTATTTTCTTTTGGTAAATTATTTATAGGTCATCTCAAAAACGATAGTTTATTTTTAAACCGTCTCACATTTAAATGAAAATATATTTCTTACGTGTATTAGTTTTACATTTTCTTGCACTTAAATGAGGTTTTCATAGTTTCAGTAAAAATTACGAACTTTCAAACTGTGTATACATTTTTTAGGACACTCTATAGTTAAATATTATATTGAACGCAATCTATTTCTAAATTGTGATCGAATGCATTTGAAAATTACTAAATTTAATGTTTCAACGATGAAAATACTAAATTGCAATTTTGATTGAAGAGTTGTTTCAAATTATCATGGGATTTTCGAGTTTGTGGTTTATACACGTATGACTAAGCATCGCAATTGAATTTACGTTAATTAAATAAAATTTAATTTCACATCAAATCAAAATGGCATCGACTAATACATTCTAATGAACTTCCCGACATTTACATTCAGTAATAGTCGTAAATAAGACGTTCTAGCGGTCCGAAGGATTTCAAAAAATGCGAGAAGCAACGCGAAAGGGCAACAAAACGGCCAAAGGACATCGAATCCTGGACTCCGTTGGCTCTCACTAGACTTTCATTAAAAGTTGCCGGGACGGCTACACAAAGCACATAAGTTCTCCATTGTCAAAGCTTTCGCGGCAATAAAACTAATTTATCGCCGGAAAACTCCGCGAGGAATGGCCCCGTTGGCCAAAACGCGCAAGACGACGTCGTTTTTGATCGCGCCGTTTTTTTTTTGTTTTCGAAAATGCGTCCGTATGAAATCGCCTAGGTATAAATCTCGGGGAAATTTCATTAGTCGGATTCGGGCGGGAATTTTCGGTAGATGTGTTCCGTTGTTTTGAATGCGATGCTTGGATCTGTTGTGGTTTCTTCGTTTATGCTTGATACATTTTCGATCAAAAGGAATTTGATATGAATATGGGTTGAAGGATTTTAATGAGCTAGAGTAAACGTAAACACGTAAATACTACGGAATCTCATCTCAAATACGTGGAATCATCAATACTCTTGTTGACAATATGATTCAAAAGAAATAGAATAGAAACTTTATTATTTGAATTTTTCAAAAAATAATTTATTTTTTAGTAGCAAAATTTAAGATTTTTTTTATATAAGACGCGTCAAAAAATTAACGAGTACGTAACAAAATTATAATCACTTATTACAAACTTAACTATGAGAGTGATCAAACTAAAACCTGACAAGATTTTATTTTAAAAAAATTTGAATTTAAAAACTTCTCACAGATTACCTTTAAAAATTATGAATTCTTATCTTGGGCACCGATGGAGATATTAACATGATGATTTTATGTTATTTTTTTCACAAATTTTGTTAATGTCAAATAATAAACTGTAAGTACGTTTAAAAATTACTTAAATGTTGTCTGCATACCGCTCACCTAATTTTTTGATAAATTCATAATTTTTTGCTCACATTTCGACTATCCGAATTTCCCACTATCTGAACAATCTCAATATCCTCTTAATCCAAATAATCAAGGTTCTAGAGTACATGCATGATTATCAACAGACTTCACTGAACAATCCATCACAAAAACATCAGCCATAAATTACAACCCCCGAGCGCGAATCCCCACCAAATCACCGAGCAGCCTCAAAACGAAAGCGAACAATAAAAAGCGCATCCCCCAGAGCTTTTTAATTCTCAATCTACGTGCGGCTCTTGTTTTTAATCATGCTCCATTTGTAGATTCACACGATTCCCAACAGCACAATAAGCAAGGCGCGATCCCGGGACGAGTGCTCCCGGATTAGACCTATTCCCAGAAGCCAGACCTGGAAAACACGTAATCCTATGCAGCTTGGGTGCACGTGCAGAATTGAATTTGCCGAGCTGTTTGCTGGCAATATAGTCTGGTTTTTTTTTAGTCTTAGTCGGTTTAAAAAGTGCACGTCGTCCCTGGAAAAATCTCTGCTTTTTGTTGTTTGTGATTTGTGGCTGTGTTGAAGAAATGGTGAGGTAAAGGGTTTTTCAATAAGGATTCTCGGTTTCAAAAGTGCACGTCGTCCCTGGAAAGATCTCCACTTTTTGTCGTTCGCGATTTGTGGCTGTGTTGAAAAAATGGGTGAGGCAAAGGATTTTTCAATGAGGATGCTCGATTTTAAAAGTGCACGTCGTCCCTGGAAAGATCTCCGCTTTTGGTCGTTCGCGATTTGTGGCTGTGTTGAAGAAATGGGTGAGGTAAAGGGTTTTCCAATAAGGATGCTCGGTTTTAAAAGTGCAGATCGTTCCTAGAAAGATCTCCGCTTTTTGTTGTTTGCGATTTGTGGCTGTGTTGAAGAAATGAGTGAGGTAAAGGGTTTTTAAATAAGAGTGCTCGGTTTTGAGATTTACAGTAAAATTGGATGGTTTGCATACGTTGTTCAACTATACAACCTTTCATGGTGATTTACCGTACTCTTTTAAACGATTGACAATAAATTTGATAGATGTCACTTTAACAACATGGCTGCTATAGCCTGACAACTTTCAATCCCCTATCGAAAGTTCCTTTATTATTTCAATAAGGACACTCGATTTTAAAATGTACAGTAAAATTTTATGATTTGCACACGTTTTTCAACGCTACAACCTTCCATGGTGATATGCCATACATTACTTAAAAAAAAATTACAGATTTTTAGTCACTTTAACAACATGGCTACTATAACTTAACAAATTTTGAGTGTCCTTTTTGATAGACCCTATATATCTTTGTTTTTTGAAGATTGAGTTGAAAATATGCGTCTATTATACACCCTATCTTCTATTCAAACGGTTCGAAATAACACAGTTCAAGAAAGAAGAACCGATTGTTTTACTTTAACACGATTTTTGTACAACACGGTTTTAGAAAAATAAAAATTAATTTGGTAATATTGAACCAAATCAAATTATATGAGGTCCGAGTGTAAGATGTTTTATAATACATTTAATTGATTCATAAAAGTTGTTTATTAGTTGAACTTTGAATTATTAATGAATATGATGTATTATATTATAATATATTATATGTTGGAGGAAGAGAAGTTTTGATTGATGTATTTTGTCGATAATGACTAATAAATTATGAATATTGAATAAATTTAGTGCTAATGAATAAATATGAGATAATTTATGTCAAAAATAATGAGAAAGGAGACGAAAAGTGAGACCAAAGTGATGGAAATTGATAACCAAATGAAAATATTGAAGGGATCTTGAAGTAAGGCGTATGAATAAAATATAAATATGTAATATATTAAAATATTGTTTAAAAATTATAAAATAAATCTTAAAATAATGAGTGAATGATTTAAAACAGATCTTTTAAGTATATTGAATAAAAATTTCTTGAATTAATTTAAATGGAAAATGGCTCAAAATCTTATCATTCAATAATAAATTTAAAAAAAAAATCAATTCAATATAATTCTAATAATACAACCTCATTAAATATTTACCAAAGCTCTCTTTAGGACATACTACGCACACCAAACAGCCTTCCGTTATAAATTCACAAGCTTTGAAGGAAAATCGGGTCAAAATCCTCCAGTATTGACTCATCGGCCGAACATCGAACTCGGTGTCATATTATCTTGACGTTTTGACAAGGGACGTCCCGGATTAGTCGTCATGCCGAAGTTCGCGTCATATTATCACTATACATAATGCAAAATAATATAATACCTATTGTTATATCAAGGATTATTGTTATGCATATTGTGCTGCTCGCTCTCGTGTGAAATTCGAGGTGCGACTCGGCGCCTGTGCGAATAAATGGCTCCGAGATGTATTTATCTGAGCAATGATTTATCTCAGTAATGCTGTAATCCTTATTTATGCGTGAAGTCATCTTCTGGTGTCTTTTTTGCACGATGGGATTCGATTCTGCGAAAATCGGGGTGTGATCAGAAAACGGTAACGAAAATGTTTCCATATAACACGGTTTCGTATAACACGGTTTTATGGTTCCACAAAAATGTATAATACACATTCGTGTTATATGAGATTTTAAGTTCAAGTTTAAGGTTTTCGTTCTAAAAAAATATCGAAGTTTATTAAATATAGTACTATATAGGCCCGATGTTAAAAACATCGGCTGTGGTTTTGTTAAGAAACGGAAAACGATAAAATGTGAAAACCCGATTGTGTGAACTCGAAATTTGTACCCGATTTGATTTGTACTTGATTTGAATATTTAATATTTAATAAATAAAACCAGTTCCTTTGTTCATCATCATCATCATCATCATCATCATCATTATTGGTGCATAAATTAAATTTCTTAATATGTTTAGTGAGTTATTTATGCATTAAAAGTCCGCAAATTAGGTTTCTTAACGAATTTTGCGTATAATTTTTGCGTGTTATGGGAAGGTTATTTTTGACAGTTTTTTCAAATCATTTTTTCTTTAGATTTTATAAATTTGCAGTTAAAGTTGGTAAAAGATGGTAAAAGTTGTTCTGATGGTAAAAGGTACTAATGGACAATACATATATACCCAAAACTCGTCAAGATATGGTTGAAAATTGATAAATATAGTAACTTCCTAATTACACGCGAAATTCGTCAAAAAAAATTAAATAATTTACGCACTTATAATGCATAACTAAAACATGAAATTCGTTAAAAATCTCAATTCAAGCAATTATAATACAATTTTATTCAAATTAAAATGAAAATTTATCAATAAGCATTTTATATACCCAAGTGAAGCATTACCATAATCTTTTCAACTGTTCAATTTTTTTTGAAACCATGTTATATAAAACATTTATAAAAATAGGTCACAATTCATCAAACATGCTATATGAAACCCGAACTTATTTATTTAATAAAAATTCGACAGATCAATCCAATCAAAAACGATTAAAACTCTATCGAAAATTTTCAACTGTTTTTATTTTTCTAAAACCGTGTTATATAAAACATTTGGTATAAAAATAGGTCACAATTCATGTTATATAAAACCGATTGAATAAAATCCGAGTGTGTTTAAAAACTCAATGGATTGATCCGATCAAAAACAACCAAGCTCAATCGAAAATTTTCAATATTTTTTATTTTTATAAAATCCTGTTATATAAACATGTACAAAAATATCTCACAATTCATTAACCATTTCAATTTATTTATTTAATTCAATTTATTTTTTACATTTTTTTCATCTATCTTAATTGAATTGTATTTGATTTAGTTTTGTATTTTACATTTGTGAATATTTCCTTGGACGTCAAATACAGTAAACCCCCTCCTATGACATCAATATAGATACCTCGCTATAGGGGGGGGGAGGACATTACAGGGGGGTTAAGGTTTTTTAATTTTGTTTTTTGATTTGAATGAAGTCAATCGAACATTTTCTTTTTTTTAACATTTTTACGTGTTAACCAGCACAAATGACTTGACTTGAAATCATAAGAGTGTACGTTATAGGAAGGCTTACTGTAAATAAATTCATGAACCGTGTTATATCAAAATCGCATTTATATAAAACCGTGTTATACGAAACCCGAATTTACATACAGTAAACCTTTACAACGTCGAGATAGATTCCACGTTATCATGGGTTAAGGTTTTTCAATTTTAATTTTTTTTTGACATTTTTACGTGTTAACTACTTGTTCCAAGTGCATTTGAAAAAATTGGGTGCTAAAACAATAGACAGACGCCAAAGTATCGCTTGAAAACCGACAGTTTGGGATTTAAAATAAGTATCGCAACAGATCGATAGATGGACTAAATGAAGGGAGGGATGTATTTATATGTGGTTTTATTGTATTTAAAAAAAAATCGATAGATCGATCCAATGACCAAAACTCAATCGAAGAATTAAGCTTAAGGCGTAAAAAAAAAAGGTTTTACGACTCGCCTGACTCAATCCAATTTATACGTTGCCTCGCTCTGAACGAAGACATCCTCACTCTGCTGAAGTGTCTCTCTTATCCGAGACAGTACAACAGTGCCGTTTGTTAAACAACGCGATTTGTCAGAGGCCACCCACTCCCGATAACGCCACCCACTCCTCCCCGAGGAGCCTCCCTCGCGTGCAATAAAAGAAAATTACTTTTGGCCTGCATTCTTGCAACACACGGGCCCGGGGCGGGGGGGGAGGGGTGAGTTTTTCCGCGACGCCGGCTTTTCCGAGATATACGGCGGGAAAATCCGAGATTGCGCCATTAGCGGGCCGGGAAGGGAACGATTCTCAGGTACGTGAACTATAGGGAGCACTGATACTCTTCTCACGTAGGGAAAAGGGATTTAGGTGCTAAGTTAACCTTTTGCGTGCGTTGGAAATCGCGTGAGGGTTGGATTTTTGACCCGCGAGTGTGCTTGAGTTTTTGGTTGATCGGTTGTAATGGTTTGTTTATTTTTTTTGTATCAAACTAGCAGTAGTATCCGGCGTTGCTCGGAACTTAAATTTTATAACAAATAATTTTTTTATTTTAATTTTTGCAGACAGTCCCGTTTTGGTTTCTGAGAAATATGGTCACCTTATTTTGATGATACGAAAACCTTCTTGACAAAAAAATATTTTTTTATATAGGGGAGAAATTTTTTGAGGACTGTCCCGTTTTAGATGCTGGGAAATATGGTCCCCCTATTTTAATGATTCAAAAACCTTCTCAAAAAAAAACATTTTTTTTTTAAAGCCGGAAACATTTTTTTGCGAACCGTCCCGTTTTAGGTTTAGAGAAATATGGTCACTTTATTTTAATAATGCTAAAAATCTTCTCCACAAAAAATACATATGCATGCCAATTTATATGGTGATCGGTCGAACGGTGTTGGAGTGAAATGACAACAAACAAACAAAGATATGTACAAACATCCATTTTTATTTACTATTATTATTTTATGTATATTACATATATAGATTGAGGATTAGTTAATGTTTAAGTATTGATGATTCATTGGTTATTAAAGTTTGGTTATTTATTTATTTATTCGCATCCAAGATGATACTAAAGAAAAATATAAATATAAAATAAAATCAACAAAAAAAAAACATCCCAAAAATCAATTAAAATAAATGAAAAATTAATTAATCAAAATAAAAATAAAAATAACAAGGGTTAAAGTTAACCTTGAGTTTCTCGCGTAGTGTCTGACAGATACGAACGGATTTAAAAAAATATATGATATATCTTTGAAATCAGAAAAATTAGAACCGATTTTCAGCCACTTTTTATGTTTAGAAAATAAACCTTTTTAAAATGTTCGTATTTTTAAAACGTTTCCCAAAATAGCTAAAAATATTTTTTTCAGAAATAAATGACAAACATTGTATTTACTGTGTTTCGTAAATTCAACTGTAATTAATGGCATTACAAATAAGCGTGCGAGTAACAGAGGATTAAGTAACAAATAGTACAATCAATAGATGGATGTGATTGCATGTTGTTATATCTTTAAGTAAGTTTTTTAGTATTCAATTTCCTTGAAAATTATTTTCTTCTTATCACGATGCAGTAAAAGTTTGCTACACAGAAAAAATCTAAAACTTTTGATGATATCATAGTAAACTTTGGAACTAAAAGTAGTATTATAGAAGTTTCTAGTGCAATTTTTCATTTTCATCATCGTATTATATAATATACATGGTTTTTGTATGACAATGGAACGAAAAATCTATAATACAATTTTTTTTAATATGTGTTAATTTAACGCCCTGAAAATTTTCATAATGATGAACAAAACTAAATAATTATAATAACTATTTTTAGATTATTATTATTATTAATTTATGATTAATTCGATTATAAAAATTTAAAATAATTTCCTTCAACCTCGTTCTAACAAATTGATTAATCACTTCTTAATTAGTAGAAGTTTTTCTCACAAACGAAACGCACCTAAAAACGAAACCTTTCAGATCCTCAAAGGTTGGAGCGTGCTGAAAAAAATGCGAAAAGGCAACCTGAACCCACCCTTTAGCTCCTTTTTCTTTTCAGGCCGGGATTTATTCGCGGATTCGGCACGCGGGAAAATGTGCGTCGGCCGTAGGCGTGAAAAACGATTGTCGTTCGGCGGAAAATGCGCAATTAAGTGCCCCTCCCCCCCCCCCCCCCGTGTCGATTCGCAGTCAAAAGGTTAAATCTGAAAATGATCGTAGTTTATTTCTTTTTCCTGTGTAGTGTTGTGCGAGCCGGGCGTAATTGCTCGAATAACTCTGCGAGCGAATGTTCGAGATGACCTTTTAAAAAGTGGGATCGGTTTTCGTTTGAGGGTACTTGTCGTTTCGTGTGCTAATTGTGTTTTATTTTTTTACGTAACTGAGCAGTTTTGAGTTTATTTTTAATGATGGAACGGATTGCGATATTAAGTTTATATTATGTCGATGCGAAAATTTTTTCGTATTATATTTTTTATTTTGAAATGAACCAGATATCGCACTTTTTAATCGGTTCACTCCTATTTTCAACACAGTTTCTGCGATATTTTCAGCATCCCCTATATATAATAGCGGATATCTGTGTGTCCGTCTGTGTATCTGTATCGATGACACTCGCGACTTTAAAACGACACGTCGATACGATTATTTTTTTGGGTCTATAAAATTATTCTTCATGCGTGTATGGTCTTTATGCGTATACGCTTAACATCTATAATATCATGCTATGAAAGCGTCTCTATTGACTTATGCAATACGTCAATTATTAGGCAGTGGAAAAAATATTTGCATCCCCTATTCATGAATATAATTACTGATGACAGATGTCTGTGTCAATAACAAATGAACTGGATTTATTTATAAAATATTAAATATATTCAAATCGAGTACGGGCATCGGGTAGCCTTTATGTCACAAACAAATAACAAATGAACTATTTTGATTTTATTAATTAATAAATATTAAATATTCAAATCGGGTACACGTTTTTATCGTTTTCCGTTTCTTAAAAAAACCACAGCCGATGTTATTAACATAGGGCCTATATACTAGTTAATTATAATCAGTAACATGTCACCGTCATCAGACTTCAAAAGTCGTCCGGTTAGTCATTCAATGAAGAATCTTCAGATCTGAAATAAAAAAAATGAGAAATTCTATCTTTAATTACATCTCTAATTGCATCATAATTATTTTTAGTTTTCGTGGTCGTTTTATTATTTTTACAAAATTTGTATAGTGAAAAATACATTTCATTATTAGTCATTTCAAAAAATTTTGTGGGCTGTTCGTTGTACATTAGCTAGACGAAAATTTAATAAATTTTGTAAAGCAAGTATCCTCCACATAAAAGAATAGTTTGAATATAGATTTTATGCATCAGTTCGGAAAAAGAAGAAAAATATTTGTCCACTGAAAAAATATGATTAAACTTATGCATTGATCTAATATAAAGCAGATTATTTTATGTGAATTGTCTGTATTGATTTTTCAATAAATTTTCCATACTCTGACATTAATGTAGTGAAAATTCTTAAATTTTTCAATAAAAAATTTATATAACAGTCGATAACGTGCATATAAATTTTCCATACACCAAAACGCAACCGTTAAACATTTTTCCATGAAATGAAAACGTTTACAACCCCGCATTTAAGCAGATACACACATTTCTCGAATAGTACACACGAATACCGTCGAATTCAATATTTCCCTTTCGGATGACGTTTCTTTTGAGGGGCATTTCTCGCTTTAACTCTCAAAGTAATATCGCGCGTTTCGCATAGCGTGCGTATTTTTGTGCCCAAGGTGATCGAAAATCTAACGTATTTGCATTGCTTTTATTTCATTTTCCACACTGCGCATATTTTTCCTCAATCTACCCGTCAATATGCGACGTGCAAAAAAAAATTCGAGCGGAAGAGCTCTTTTCACTGTGCGGAATGTCAAACGCGTCCGAAAATAGATGAAATATGATTTTCGAGGAAGTCCTCGAGTTTCGTTTTATTTTTCATTTGGATATAATGTTACAAAAGGTTTTTCTCATTGAATTACCTGTGCCAATATGATGTTATATATAACCTAATCTTGTTTAGATATAATCAATGTATGCTTTTGACACATTTTGTTGGTACTATACTGAATATTCTGTTACAATGGAAATATGCGGAGAATTTTAATAGTGCCCGAGATAGTCTTTTAAATTTAATCAAATTTTCAAACTATGTTACGAAACTGACACAGTTTCCCTCGGTATTTTTTTCAATCTCGGGAATAATAGCTTTCTTTGTTAAACCCTTACATAAATATACATATACAAAACATTTCAAACTTTTCCAAGTGCGTCACTTGATATCTCTAACGTCCTAAGTTGCGTTGTTGCGAAAACGACAACGGCGAAACTTTCCACAAACGCTTTTCATATTCGACCCTCCAAAGAGGAAAAATCGACGCCCCTTTCTCCGGGAAATATCTGAAATATCTTCGGAATATAACCGGCTTTAATTACTTCGCGGCGATTTGCATGCAAAAGGTGCGAAATAAAATCGGTGACCGTTACACCTGATTAAAACCATTAACAATGAAATTATATTATTATTGCGCCCGTTTCGCCGCTTTTAGCGTCGGACTATACGTGAAAGGGTAATTTTTAGTGAGCGAAGGCAAGTCGAAAAGTCCGCGGAAAAGCGTCAATATTTTCCGAAGAGATTTTCGCTGAAACAATTATTGCTGCGTACTACTGAGTGACGAAGTAATTTCCTGTGCTGGCTCGTTTCGGACCCCTTCTTTGATACAAATCGACAATCGAGTCTAAATTGGGTCTGTAGCCTTTTATACTTCAAAAGGTATTTGCGAAGGAGTTTATATCGAATTACTTTTCGATCGTGAATTAAAATGTAATCAAGATTGCTCGGAAATTATGAATCATTTCACTATATATTCAAAAGCAAATTTTCTCGTACGATGTATAAATTTAAAACTTTAATTAATAAAACGCAATCAAAATATCCCACATTATCCAAAATGACATAATACTTAGTCGAAATAAAGGAGATTTGCCAACGACCCGCTCCATAACAACCTCGATTAATTAACGTGTGTATACACTAGGGATCATCTCCTTATTGAGCCCTCACACCATAAGGGACACCATAGTTACATAGTTCAGCTACTAATGCCTCAGGTCATCTCCGACATGTACTGTATGGGACATTTAAAATAGCCATGTCCATCCCAGAACGGTAGATTGAGATTAATGGCGGATACTAACACGTTACTCGGGCATAATTCGGTAATGCATATGCTGCAATTGTGATTTGTTCATATCAAGTTTTCGAAATATGATTGTGGGTGTTATGGTGAGTTTTTTTAATCGAACACGTCGTTAGTTTACGTAACGAATTAATAATCGTTAGCATAACACGGTGTCGTTGTTTATGTACGTATTACCCCTAAAGAACACCTGTGCGTTAATAAAATTAGAAAATATGTGCAATAAATTCGCCATTATGTGGTATATGTGTGTTTGTCTTGCAACTGGTGCACCTCAGAGTCATATTTATGCAAAAGAACATACGTTACCTAGTTCGAAACTTTTGCGCACAAATTGTTCATACCCATAATGAATATTCATGCAGATAAAATAAATAAAATTTAATCAATTAGATTCATTCGAAATACAAATGATGTAATGTACAAATCGACTGCATCGATGCATTTTTATATATACTGGTTATATTCAAGAAAAGAATGGATCCCTCGGAAGACGAGATGCACTCTCGTAATTGGTACTGCACATAATCCTAGTGCTTTAAGCTTCCAAAAATAAATGTAAAAATAGAGAACGGAAAAAATCCGGCGGGAAAAACTCGGAGCTCCCTCTTCTTCCCGTTCTTTGTTAATTAAAGTTTTAAAAAGGGACTCGGCTCTTTGTTTGTTTGCGCGGAAATTTAATTTAACCCCGAACGGGGGAAAAAACCTGTCGCATCTTTCAATGGTAAAAATTTCAATTAAAAATCGATTCGTTTGTTAATTGGACAGTGTTTGGTGTCGTTTTTCATTAAAAAAAATTACAGAATGCAATGAAAATGTTTTCAAACTATTTCATTGTTTTAGTACTATTTGCTTTTCGACCGTGCGAAAATTTAAATGAAGTTCTAAATAATTATTTTTTTCATAATTTTATATGAAAAGAATATAAACTACGATAAAATATCCACGTTAGAATGAATGTGGCTTTCATAGTTAAAAGTTCTGTATGTTTGAAGAAAAAATCTTTTGATCAATGTTCTTTTTTTAGTTAAGACTTTCAGTTGCAAACGTGAACTTTGAATGTGAATATTTCTCCTATATATAATACATGTATAATAGCGGATTTCTGTACATGTATTCGTTCGTTCAATGATGCTCACGACTTTTTCGCAAATATGGTCTTTATACGTATGCAGTTAACGTCTATAATATGATGCTTATTACCTACTTACTACAGGTTTTGCCCATATGACGTCTGGTGACAATAACAAATGAACTATTTTAATTTTATTAATTAAATATTAAATATTCAAATCGGGTACGGGCATTGGGCAGCCGATGTTATTAACATCGGGCCTATTTACTTGTTTTAAATAAATTACAATACACGTAAAAAAAATACAAAAACAAATAGTTAATATTATATAATAAAAATAATATGAAATATAACAAACGACTTAGTTTCACAATAATTAATTATTTATTATATTAACACACTCGAATACGTCTCTAATTTCAGATTCAAACCGCACGAACACAAACGACACATTTAACGAGGCCTCCGATAAACGTCAAATCGCATTCTGAAAGACTTAATTTCCTGCCTCGAAGCCGAGTCCTTTGCAACGTTTCCTCGCTCGGAAAAACGAAAGGAAAAACTCGAATCCTTCGCTCCGTATTGCCGTTGCTTTCAGTCGTGAGCCCGAGAGACGTTCCCTTTTCGGGTTCCTGCGGGAACACCTGTCTGTCCCCGGGATCCTTTTTCGATACAGGGCGTAAGTATAACTTATGTACGTGCATTTCTTATAAATATATCCCCCGTACTGTGGATGTATGTCCTCGTACGAGAAAATCTTCATATCTTACTCCACGTTTTCCGAGTCCTCTTGGCTTTTTTCTGTTCGAGGCTCTTCCGTTTCCGTTCGTTTGTGCTGCGATCGATTACCTTGTTACGTGTACGCTTTTTTCCGAAATTCTATTCCGTTTAGGTTTATTTTTGATCATATTTTTTCGATATTATTCGAAACGAATTTTGTTATTCGTACGAAATCGTATTTTTTTATTATTTATTCGAAATTGGATATTTGGAAATGTTATTAAACTATTTCATATATATTTTTGGATCGGGAAGTGTTTCGAAATGTCCCAATCAAAAGAAACTAAATTGAGCATTTCGCATTCGGAGATAGCGAAATGTTTTTTTAAATAGACGCAATCGCAACGAAACTTCTCGAAACCGGAAAATATACATAAAATTTAATGACATTCTTTATTATTATTATGGCACGGCTTCTTTTAAATGTTTGACTTTAACGTCTCACGATCACAAACAGACATCTTCTTCGGAAAATAAAAAAGTTTTAATTAAAACCTATTTATATTGCGTACGCACGCACACGCATCGATCACGACATAATTGAAATTCTCCTCCGGCTCTCGGAAAAATTAAATTTCCCCCACACCCGAAATACATCTGGAAAAATCTTCGGCGACAAATCTAAATATTCTAATTACCCTCCCCTGAATATTTATATCGTCACAATATAAATAGGAAGTGTGATCCTTTCGGTGTATTATGCAAATGGGCGCGCGGTATCGCCGGGCCATAAATTAAAAATTTCTCCATTTCGATACAGTTACACAAGTAATTTATTATGTAAATCAATTTCTCCTTTCTTTAAGCGGGAAAGCACTCGTCCTCGGCCCCCTGGAGAAGGAAAAGTCTTCGATTTCTTTTCAATTTAAAGAAGCCGGCCGAACGGGGAAACTCTTGTTCTTTGTGCCTACTACTGCTTCTCTATTGGGCTCGGTTTACAAACGAGAAAACTCTCGAGGCTCAAGAAGCGAGAATACGACAGATAAAAAGTATTATATTATGTCTACAACGGTGGTGAGTGGTGGGTGGAGGCTTTTTTTTTTCCCACCGTCTGTGTCGAACATAATTAAACTTGATAAATTAGAAAAAAATGTATATAGCACTTTCGACGCCGCTTTTTTGCTTTGAACTTTTCGAGTTCTTGGAAGTATTCGTGCGAACTTCGATCGATAAAATGTTATAGATGTTCGAATTTTAATAATAAAATATAATGAATATATAAATTTTTTGTAGCTGGAACTTTCCGTATGTGCAAATTACGTTTTATTCGTGGAAAAAAATGAGTGTAATCAAATAAAAGATCAGTATATAAAACGTCAAAGTGACTGCGTTTTAATTAAGCAGCGGGATTTAAATGCGCCTTACTTTTTCCACCTCAAGTGATTATAAATCATGGTTTTAATTGCATGCGACTTTTCAAATCTACGGCAATTAAAATTACTTCTACCGTCCACAGTTCTTATAATTCAAATTTAACCGTAAATTATTATTATTATTATATTTCATTAACTATTATGACAACAATTTTAATAATAATTTCTATAGTTAAATTTGAAATTGAAAAAGTTTAATTTAAGGTTGAAAAAAAAATCATTTTAAGTGCAAAAACTAAGTCTGCATCATATCTTCGAAAAACACCTATTTTTGTCATCAACTCATTTAAATTATGATATATTTAAGAGATTTTATTTGAACTAAATATTCCCAGCATAGGTTTTTTTGTTTTGACACTAAAAAAAACTATTATTAAAAAATAACGCTCTTATGCTAAATATCAATAAGGTGGAAATTGGTATGTCAATTAATGATCGGCAAATACGCGTTAAGTCTACCCGTCGTGTCAGTTTGAACTTCAAGAGTTTTTTTTGAACATTTTTTCACAACTCAGGCTAAAACACTTACCCAACGTAACCCAAATATGATACTTATGACATCTGTTTTTAGTTTAGACGCAATTATGTGTAAGTAAAATTTGACAGTTGACATTCAAACTAAAATCGATAGTTTGGG
>JAOXNN020000006.1:1488745-1499836 GCA_028571205.2 Hydropsyche betteni
CGACCTCCGAGTCCAGACGACGTCGGAATCGTTGTTTGTGGCCGCCATACATATTCATGATTCGACGTGTGCGACAAGTGCGTGGCCGATGACGTTTTCGGTGTATGTGAGGGTTTTTGTGTGATTGGTGGAGATTATAACGAGGGTGAGAGTGGGGAAGAGAATGGAGATGAGATTGAGGATGAGAATGAGGAAGGAAGTAGGAACGAGAGTGGAGATGAGAGTGAAAATGAGAATGAGGAAAGAAGTAGGAACGAGAGTGGAGATGAGATTGAAAATGAGAATGAGGATGAGAATGAAGATGGAAGTAGGAACAATAGTAGGGATGAGAGTTAAGATGAAATTAGATATGAGGCTGGAGGTGAGAGTAGAGATGAGAGTAAGGATGAGAGAGAGGATGAAATTGAGGATGAGAGCTGATGTGAGAATGGGGATGGAAGTAGAAATGAGAGTGAGGATGAAAATAAGGATAATATTGAGATTGAGATTGAGAGCGCAGGTGAGAGTGGGTATGGAAGTAAGAATTAGAGTGAGGGTGGAAGTAAATATGAGATTGAGAATGAGAGTGGAGGTGAGAGAAGGGATGAGAGAAGATAGTGGTGGGAATGAAACAAGATGTTCAGCAATGAGTTGATTGAGGAAAAAATAATTTTAGATTATTTGAAAGTGTCAAAGGTTTTTATCTACCGGTAAATGAAAATTGCGGTAATTTGGCCTCCGTAAATACTATAATATAGCCAATAATTTTATTTTTATATGAAAACTTCATATTTGCAATATTTCTCTTTAATTCCATTCTTTTTTTCGTAAATAATACATAAAATATTATTCGTTAAAAAAAGTTGAAGCATATTTTTTTTAAATACAGTTGACAACGTGTTCCTTATTTTACGCCTCAAATTCCAGAACTTTTTTCCTTACCTCCAAACGAGTACTATTCACACAAGAATTAACTCAATTTCTCAAAAGTTTCACTTGCAACATTTTTATAAATTATAACAGCCAATTTTTATATATTTTTTTAATCTCATAAAAACCCACAACTGCAACAACTTTCGATATGATCAATTCTTTCATTCGAACTTATTATCGATCCGAACCGAATCACAACATACTTCACATTTCATTTCATTAAAAATTTCGAAATATCCAAGACACATATTTGATCGCACTTTCGATCAAACATAAAAAAAAACCAATTTAAACGAAACCTTCGAACCACACTCACTAAAATCACGTCTCCTAAGTGATCCATCACGTCCCCCATTAACCATACATAGATCTCGAGCTTCGATCTATTAACACGGGTGATCTACGCACTCCACATCAAACCCACACGACTAAATCGAGCGAAAGCCTCCGCATTGTTTCCCGAAGCAAATTGGCTGAGTAATTGAAGTCTCGCGCTCGCGTATTAGTCCCGCGATCAAAGGTAAAACCTGCGGCACTCCCGCGAAGCCTGAAACTATTAGCCTCGAAGGACGAGGGCCCGAAAGGGACGAAAGGCGTAAAGGATGAGGAAATATGCGCGAAAGGGGCGAAAGGGGGCTACAACCCCCCCTGCCGTTAGTAATTGGCCTTTTGTCGAGGCGTGTGCCATTTGCGAATTTGCTTATATTATATAACTAAATGTTTTCTATACGTTTCTCGTCTGGTTTGATGTATTGGAGCTTTTAGAGCTTCGAAAAGATAGAAATTCGAAATGTAAATAAAATTTCACATTATTTTTATTTGAAACTATTCGAATCCTTTTACGGCTCGTAAAAAATTCAATAACGCCATCGTCTGATACAGGAACGATAGGAGATCCATCAAAATGTGTCCAAGTTCTTAGGAAATGAAAGATTTTTTTTTTCTTTCGGCTTATAAACGAAAGCGTCCGTTTAATCCTCGGAGAGTTTTAACAAGAGGGAATTCAATTACCCCTTATAATGCGGAACACAAAGCAAACTTTACTCTGATTTCGAAGCCATTCAATTAGTAATCAAAGCAACGGTTCGATTCGATTGGTCGTCGAAGCGAATCGCCATTTCGTTTATTTTTATTTATTTGTCCGTTCGCTCTGCTCTTTTTTCCACTTATTTCTTTTTTGTTTTACGGATCGGCAGCTTTCGGATCGCCCTGTATTTTTTTCATACATTTCTTGCTTTCTATTGTATAATATTATTATATCGCATTGCACGCGACAAATCTCTCCGATACGTTTTTTTTTTTTTTAGATATTACATTTCTGTGTAATGTGAAATATTCGTTGGATGTAAGCGTTCAGATGATCCAACATTATTGAATGTACGCTTTGTTACATGTAATACTAGGAAGATTTATTTTTCGCCGTTTTCAATCTAATTTTTTCTAACCGTACATTCCGATCGTGTTCGAATGCAGTTCCGATTAAAGCGGTTGATCAATTGATACGATTAGGTAAGAATGCTGATATATTATGCAAAATAAATCCCGGGCTACTTTTAAACTTCCAACCGTCATCAGTCACGGTCTGGAAACCCGCAAATACCCTACATTAGAGTAGAAACCTGAAAGCTTCCCTATAATGTTCTACACTCACCTTGCAGTGTCCGAATCTCTACTTTTGCTTCATCTGGAAGTTTGTGGCTTTTAATTCGGAAACAGGTAGACAAAACTGTTACCCGTCAGACTGTACTTTAGCAATTGGGATGACTAACTTTTGCGATACATGTGGAACAATTTTGTGTTTAATATTATCAATTTTTAAATTATCAGTGCATTATCAGTATAATTTATATTTTGGAGTAATGCATTTGGAATTTGCGATACGGTTTATTCAATTATTAATTTCATTCAAGATAAGATATAATAATACAATATATTGAAATGCAAGATAATTTCATTTTTATGTATGCATAATCGAATCAAATATAATATCTATCATAGCTTGGTTAGAAAAATCATTGTACTACTAAAATAAAATTGTAGGTTCAAATATCGTCTGAATTCACTTTTATTTTCTAATATTATCTTCTTAGATATGTTTAAAAATAAAATAAAAAAATCAATAAATGATTCATCCATTCAAATTTCCTACAAGATAATCGTCACAAAACAAAAATATAACTGCTTTGGTTTGTGACGATTGTCCTGTAGTAAATCAGATTTGATGAAACATTTTAATTTTTATTATACAGATTGGGACAAAATATTTGAATCGGTCGTAAAAGGATATAAAACAAAAACAATTCAACTTACAGAAATTATATTTATATTGTTCGATACAGTAAACAATGTAGTTTTTTAAATTAAGTTTTAAAAATGACATCATTAAGATGGCAGCCGTCAGCCGCGATGCATTCTTGAAGGCGATTCCGGAATTTTTCAACCGCTTTTCGGTACATTGGGATTGGTATAGCCATAACTTCCTACCTGATTCTTTCCTTAAGTTCTTCCAGGGTGTGTGGACGATGTTTAAAACTTTTTCCTTTAGGTACCCCCAAAGAAAAAAGTCACAAATACTCAAATCTGGTGAGCGCGCTGGCCACTCCACGTCACCCTTCACAGAGACCAGCCGCTGGGGAAACATTTGCCTCCGGAAACTTCCATGTTTCCAAGCTTCTATGTTCCATGTTCTATGCGTGCACTGTTAACGTCTATAATATGATGCTTAATACCTATTGCTTCTGACTTTGCCTTTATGTCATAATTATGACAATAATGAATGAACTGGTTTTATTAATTAAATATTTAATATTCAAATCGAGTACGGGCATTTATGTTACTACTGGCTTTGCCATTCCAATTAAACCTGTATGCCTAATAACGGCTATAATCACTATTTACATCATTCTCGAGCTCGAAAATCGTGAGCTCCAACTTTAGTCTTTATGGTCATTATAATAACAGCTATAATCGCGATGATAAACAAAATAATTGTTGATTATATATATAGGGGATATTATTCCAAATTGGATGAAACGATTGATACTCCAAAGCGAAACTCTTTGGTGATAATTAAATATTTTCCCATTTTATCATGTTTCGTTCCTTAACAAATTTCCTTTTA
Organism: Hydropsyche betteni; assembly: GCA_028571205.2. NCBI lineage: Eukaryota > Metazoa > Arthropoda > Insecta > Trichoptera > Hydropsychidae > Hydropsyche > Hydropsyche betteni. Next base: position 1,492,779 of record JAOXNN020000006.1, read on the forward strand.
TTTTTCCTATTTTTATTTAAAAAATTGACATTATATTATATCATCAATATATTTTTTCAAACTTTACATTCACAGCCGATGTTATTAATTTCGGGCCTATATACTAGTGTCAAATAAATTCTGATAAACGGGATAAAAATCCTGCCTAAAATCGTATTTAAATACCAGCCTTTATTTTATATACCGACTTTAACATTCAACTACAACCAAATTCATACACACCCGCCACCCGAGTCCCGCCAAAACACAACAAACCACGGTCACCCCACACATCGCACACCCAGTAGAGACGTCTGCATCGAGAGCGAGCCTTCGTCCTCGGGCACATCGTTTCACAGCAAAGCAGAGCCTTCGGAGGCTCTATGTGGGTGGAAAGTGGGCGGGAAGTGGGCGGCACAACAAGGTGGGCGTGATGTATGCTCCGCAATCAGCCGCCTCCATCTCGGCAAGGCTGTCTGCGTGGTAAAATTTACCGTTGCACATTAATACTTACCGCGCCGGTGCCTGCATCCGAGTAACGGGAAACGGACGAGTGTTTTGCGCCGCGTTGTTTTCAGAAAAAGAACGGTGAAAAAATTCCAGAGCGAGGTGGAAAAATCGCACGTGTGTGTGTGAGTTAGGGCAACGTCTGGCGAGACTACGTAAATTTTTCAGGGAAACTTGAATGAGTTTGATTTTTTCGTGTTTTAATCAAAAGAGGATACAGGTGGACCTCGATTTTTGCATGTGATTGATTCCTGAAAATTTTGTACGAATTTTAACCCTTTACACTCGTTGGGCACGCTGGAATCCCCACGGCTCTGGCTTGGTATAGCTTGTAAGGGGCGCTGGATGCACTAATAAACATCACGAAATATATTGCCGATTTTGTTAGTTTACCTGCAAGTATTTTACATTGCATTGAGTGAATATTGTAGATGAAATCTTTAAGATTGATACTGCATCACTAAAAAATCCATTTTATCTGATTTAATCTAGAAATTAGTAATTTAGCACGATAAGGTATACTTTTTTTCAAAACTAATATTTCAATACAATTTTACCATTACACGCAGCTAACGGTTTTTGTTGATGATCACTATCTCTCTATCTCTTTCAGTTAACGTTCTCGCTCTCACTATTGTGATTTCGGGTGTTATCTCTATGACCATAGTATTTATGTTGATTTTGGTACAAAAACTACTTTTCGCATTTTTTTGTTTTTTATAAGTGTAATTTATAAGCCATGTCTCATGATTATATTTTTATGATTAATAATAATAACTAATTGTTTATCGTAAAAAATGTATATATGTAGTGTAGTCAAATTTTGAGAACCGTAAATATTTTGAATGAAGTGGTCACCTTTATTTCAAGAGTATTTTTTTTAATATAGCTAAGGATCGTCAAACTGCGGAGCTTGAAAGGATTTATTGTAAGATACAAAATTTATTTATTTTATTGTCGATTCCTAATTATTTTGTGTATATTAATTGTTATTCATGCTAGATATGATTAATTTTAGTGATTTTTACAAAAACCTGGTTTTTTTTTCTCCGAGTAGACGGTATACCTACTGCAGAAAACCCTACAAACGCAAAGGGTTAAATGTTCGAAGGTAGAAAGATGCAAAAAAAAAACATCGAAATTTGATTTATTTTAAAATGTTTGTTTATAGATGGGTACGTTAATACATAATTAAGTTTAGGAGGCGTGTTTAGATGCTATTTTACAAACTTTCATTACATTTTTAATTTTTTACTTTAAAAACGATTTTTTTCAAATGTTCGAAATAACGAATTGTGCTAAACTAAAATGTTTGAAAGCTAAGGGCCGCTTGTAATTTTTTGCTATATGAGTCGTTAGTATTCCAAAAAAGTATAATTCTGTTTATTTATCTACCCACTCAAATTAAAATAGGCCTCATCACTTATTTTCAATTAATATTGCATTAAAATAATGCCGGTATTTTCTTTGAATTTTCACTAGAATAGAAAAACTCAATCAATTTTACTCATTACTGTACATCATACATAATCATGTTATTCTTCAAAGGTTCTCTACAATCTGTAAAATAAAGAATAGAAGTTAACAAACTACAACTTTTTCAAACATTTATTTTTTTCAGTGACTCCTCTATATAGTTGAAAATACTCTATATAAATAATCGCATTAACTTCCGAGCGGCTCATATACCCAATTTAAAATTTTTATTATATAATACTCACACAACCAATATATTCAAACATTAACACTCATAATTTTTAACGATTCGTTCTCATAATAAATCAAATATCGCGAATTCGATTAATTAAATTTACACCGAAAGATAACGTCATTGTTTCACGTCTGTCGCTTTATTTTTTCCATGTATCCTTTTTGCGGAGGCGCTTCGGCAATTTCGACCCCCGTGGAGGCCATAATTTAACAGTGGCTTTGTCACGGCAATAAAAAGGGGCTATTTTGATCGAGATTTCATAAATTTCTAAGCCTTTTCAAATGAAAAGACTACGTGATCGGAGTGCTCAATAACACCGCCGCTTCCATACACAACGCGAGTACTTGTGCACAAAACGCGACCCTCGTATATAAAACACGATATTATTTACTGTCGGATTCATCGTCGTGCATGTCCTAGATACTGTTTTGTATTCTGCATTAATTTGCATTCGTTTTCGAATCGTTTTATAAATGTCCTCGTAGTAGAATCGTGTTGAGAAATAGTTTGAATCAAGTTTTTTTGCGGAAAAGTTGGCGTGATTATTGTCGTATTTGAAATTTTCGGTTTTAGGTATTCTGTCTGAGGTTCTAACTAGGACATTTCGTATATATTATATATGCTTATAAATGTATTGCTTATCTCGCGTGCTTTGGATAATTCAATTAGCGTTCGCTATATGCGCCATAATCCGACACTCTCGACGCAACCGAGACGGATTTATTTCTCGCACTTTGTCATAATGCGGGTCGATGAAGCGGTTAAATTTTAACCCGTTCGTCAACATCGGTTTAGTATTAATAACAACAAAAATTTTATGTGATTTATAAAAAAAAATATAAACTCGTTCATGCTGAATTTTCCGAATGAACTTTTGAAAATTTTCGCATTCATTCGTATGTATAATACATAAGAAAATTTTTAATTTATTCATTTATTTATGTTTCAATTTGGGATTGTTAAATTTTAGATATAATATCGTATCAAGTTCAAACATAAAGTTGTAACGAGCTATGAACTTCAAACGCGGCTGTACTTCGACAAAGTAAGCACGTACAATATTAAGTTTTTCATTACACGCCTCAGTCAAACGTTGCCTCTGAAATAAATCGCTAATTTAATATTTCTCGCATGAAACATACAACTCACATTTGCGTGAAAGCCTCTTGCGTCTTTGGATGCATTTTCGAGAAAAGTGCACGCGGATTACCTGAAAGGTTTTCGCGGGATTAGGCGAATCGTGCACATACCTGTTTGCTTTCACTCGTGTATTATACGCGTAGACTTCCGCGGATGTACCGTAAATATCATACGTTTATATTCGTATGGTAAACGCTCGAAAGATTTGTTTAAGCTTTAATACGACGGAGCTTTCCGTGACGGAAAAGCTCTCGGGAAAACTCGCCGTTGGCGGAAAACTCGCGCACGTACTCGTGGGAAACTCGATTCGCATGTTCGCGTTGCTTGTGTTCCTAAGATGCACTAATATTTTGAAGGCTCATTTCTTAGTTATGATTCGTTGTGAGTGCAAGATTTACATTATTTGTAAATTGCACAATTTTCGATTGAAACATTTGTATTGAAATTCAAAATTTTTTAATGAAAAAATATTTCCAAATATTTCTTATCTAAGTTAAGTCGAAATTGGATTTTTATGATTCTGAATTGTTGATTTTCAATTATTTCGTAGTGAATAATTTTTAATTATTAATTTATTTACGGTTACTTTTTTTTAATGAATTTCTGAATAAAATAGATCGTCAATAAATTTGATAATATTTTTTTGAAATAATTGATAATATTCGTATTATTTTAATAACATAATTGAGTCAATCAACTTTAAAACGTAGCAAAATTGATTTAATTTATCAATGTGTATACTTTTAATATAACAATTTCTTAGAAGCACTTAATATAAAACTTTCTAATACTTTCCAAGAATTTGACATAACTAAATTAAAATCATTTAATATCACATTTATAATTTTTCATCAGAATTTCTATCTAGTGCTTCATATTTAAAACAAAATCATCTAATATCCTCTCTCAGCGACAATTCAAAACTTTTTTATTCAACAACTTTTTATATCACACATTACACAATCCAAAATACCTACACCGAGCAAAAACAACCTCGAAACTCGCATCTTTCAATATCCCATATTACATAATCATAAACTCCCGCTCGAGAAAACCACTCAACCATCCAAAGCTCCATCGCACACTTACCTTGAACAACCAAAAATCCCACACAGACCCTCATCTTTGTATCATCATACTCCGAACAACAGAGTGTCCTTTCCATACGGGAATCATAATGTTAATTTAACTTACACGATATTACCCCTGAAGTGCGTAAGTGCGTGCGTACTCCCGATTCCGACAGATTAACCTGTCATCTTCAGAGCCTCGGGATCCCGGTATAAATATGGCCCTGTTGTACGTATATATGATTTAAAGTACCGGGAAGCACTGGCGTATGACTCGGGGGTGAAATTAACCCCGTTCGGTCGTTTGAAGTTCAGATAAATTCGATATGAGACACACTTCAAAGTCTATTCGATGCGGGATGTCTGCGATAAAGACGTCACAGTATCGTATATGTTTTGTGATAAGTTGGTTTGATGTGAAATTTTGGAATGTGTTGGAAATTCGACTGTTGGAAAGTCGTCGTTTTCTATTGTTGGACGAAGATGTGTTTTTTTTTTTTTATTGATCTTGGTAATTCTGTTTTAAATATGAAATACTCAATGGGAATGATAATGAATATGTTGTTGTTTTGGTGTGAAATTTTCGACTGATGAGACGTCGTTATTTTCATCATGTTTTCTATTATTGGACGAAGATATGTTTTTACTATTACAATATTTTATATTCTCATGAATATGAATATATCAAATAATCTTGTCTTATCCTATTATCATTTCATTTTCTTTACTTTTCCATGCACTTATATTTCTATTTACATATCCTATTTACATATTCTATTTTAATCCCTTATATTATATTTTGAATATTACATAAAATTTTCTCGAATAACATCAAGGTTCTTGGAAAATACCTGATTCAAATATTCCTATCTAAACATTCACTAAAACCGTTTGATTATTTACAGATCACAAACATCCATTACCAATTTCAAATATCGATCAATCAAATCAAACTCGTAACCTCCAAAAAGATCACAAAACTAAAATATTCAAGCCATTAAACACCGATATTTCATTTCGAACACAACAAAAACACGATTCCTCTGCACAACATCCAAAGGTCATTATAAATAACGCAATAATTTTCAATACCGAACATCTCTCGAATTCTCAAAGTGTTGTTTCCAGGTATTATAAGGCACGGCCGTCTGCTAAAATAACGACTTCGCAGAAAATCGCAATCACAAAGGACTTCGGCAATACAATTTTCCGCATAATTTAATTATACTAATCGTACGCATAAAATCAACCTCACATTCAGTCAAAAAGTCAATAACACACTAAATCGTTCGCTAATTGAACATCGACGTTTCGGCTTTTTCCGTTCGTGGAAATTCGGTCTTTGAAGGCTTTTTTTGCAAATATGTTAATCATTCGGTATGGAAAATTTAAAAAGTCGTTCTTTATGAACTATGCAGGTTTGGAATTTTAAACGAATTTACTGTCCGACTTTAAAACTACGATTCTTTACAATGCAATGCTATCTTAGTCGGGTCAACTTTATAAGGAAGTATTTTTCTTTGTATAAACTTCAACTGTATAAATTTTTGATCAAAATTAAATTTGAGTTTTAAACTTTATAATATATCGAATAATGGGTGTGTGTGATGTACGAAAATTCTAGAATAACCGGATAAATCTGTCTAAACTCGCAAATATACGTATTAACACGACTACGACGATTGTTCACTGCTAAGTCCGTGATAATATTTCATAACGTTCCAGACTTTGACTGGCAAAGCTGCTCTAAGAATTTAATTGTCTCCGTTCGAACAATGGAAGCGACACGACCATAGTCCGGCAACAGATTGCACCCAAATTTATGGGTCAACTTGTACTTTGCTCTATGAAACGAGACGGCTCCTTTGAATACAGCGTTCATTTTTACAAACAATAACGTGGGTCGTTTCGGACAATTCGAGATATAAATTTTGTTCTTAGTGTTCGCTCGTTTGATGGTTTAATCTTGTTTTATCGATTGTTGAAGTTGAGCGGTGAATGGTGCGAGTATTCGATGGTTTTGTGGGATAGTTTTGAATATTCAAATTTATTGAAAAGTTATCTATTTTTGATTCGTATATGAGGTGGTTACTGAAAAAATGAAAGGTTTGATAAAATTTTGGTGATATAATTGACGTTGATGTGTTTCTTAGAGATTTTCAGTACACCAAAATCATCAATTTTATTTGTTGATATACTCATTTAAATGAAAATGAACCTCATCATTCATTATCAATTAATTTGGCATATTGCTTGAATTTCAATAATTGATCTTTCACTGAAATGGAAAAACCCAGTGTATTTAAATTATTGTTAATTTTTATAACGCAATATATATCCATTTTAATCTCCTAAGATTGTTCTAAAATCTGTAAAAAAAGATTGAATTTGACATAACTATAACTTTTTAAGAAAATTTAGCTTTTTACTATTCACCTTACAACTCTTATATATAATAGTGGATTTCTGTATGTGTATGTCCGTCTGTTCGATAACGTTCGCGACTTTTTCGCTAATATGGTCTTTATGCGTATACAGTTAACGTCTATAATATGATGCTTATTACCTACTGCCTCTGGTTTTGCTTATATGTCGTAATTGTAACAATAATAAATGAACTGGTTTTATTAATTAAATATTAAATATTCAAA
>JAOXNN020000006.1:1522698-1543732 GCA_028571205.2 Hydropsyche betteni
CCGCCCCCCCCCCCCCCCCGCCCCCCCCCCCCCCCCCGGGGGGGGCCCCCCCCCCACGCGCCGCCCCCCGCCGCGGGGGGGCGCCGGGGGGGCCCGGGGGGGCCCCGGGCCGCCGCAGGCCCCCCTCGGGCGCCGGCGCCCCCCAAATCGGCGTCAGTGTCCGCCGGGGGGCGAAGCGAGACGGACGCCGTTGACGCTTCGACGGGAAAAGTCTCGGGAAATCTCGCGAAAGTTTTCACCGGTGGGAAAATTCGGGTTTTCGGCACGTTTGTGTTCGATTGAAATTAATTTTCGAGGGTTCGTCGGTGCTTCGATTTTGTTTTGAAAGGTGAGTTTTTTTATTATTTTATAAATTCATATGTAATTAATTTTATAATAATTTTTTTTAATTAAAAATATTTAATTCGATATGAAAAAAAAAATAGATTCAATTCAATTTTAATTTGTATTAAACTCACTTTACTTAATTTTTGTATTAATTTATAAATATTCATAAACCGCATAGATACGAAAACTAATTGAAAAACATAATTCATTCCTTTGAAACTCATAAACTTTTTTTATTCACTTAAAAACTTTCGCGAAAGTGATCAATTTTAATTATCGCTCGACTTTATCCAAAAAATAATAAAGCGATGATTAGTCCGCCGAAAATATACGTAAACAGAAAGAAGTCTTAACAAAACGTAATCGTTATCGCACAATTCGTTAAAAGTTGTTTTGTTTGCGGATCGGAAACGGATCGCTTTTAATCAAAACGCGCTCCTCTAAAAGATTTTCGTGAGATTCGAAAGTTTTCCCGCGCAAATAAACAAAAGTGAAAACGCAATTTCGGCGTGTAAACATTTTCGCGTTATACGTATATTTCGCTCCTTGTAGAATGTGTTTTTGCTGAAGACGAAATGTGTCGAAAGTCAACAAGATTATTTCCAACCGCGGCAAGTTTTCATACTCACAACTTTTCCAGTCTGTGATACATTTATATTGAATATAAATATATTTTTAATTTGAAATTTGTTTTCGATTCAATTAAAACTTCTATTAAAATCTATATAGTATTTTAATAATATTTTCATTTAAAATAATCTTATATATATTCTATTTTAAGACTATTTCAATCATCTTCAAAAAAAAATATACGAATCATAAATCTAGTACTAAATGCAGTATTTCTAAAGTCACCAAGTAAGCCAAATGCAAAAGTTACATAGACTTTATATAATGTGATAATATTTTTATCGCATCGCATAATAGACTCATTTGAATATTCGAAACTCGAACAAAACATATTTTCCCATGAATTCCTTTCGAAAAAGGAGGCTTTCGAGCCAAGAGTTGGCAAAGTCGGTGCATAATGAGGCCGGACTCTGAAAAACTGAAACTCGAACGACCCCCAGATAACTGTTGAAGTGTTTATGCCATTAACTCTAACGTTAATATTCTCTCTGATTTTTTTTTTGTTTTTATATACGGCTGGGTCTTTTTACTTCTACTGGCGGTGCTGTTTTTTGCATTGTGCCCCCACGGGGTGGTTTTTCCTTCCATTTAATGTTTGGGCATAAAGAGATATTTAGCGTTGAACTTCTCGGTAAAACGAGTCTTTAAATGGGCGCTTTTTTTATTTGAAACGGTTTTTTATAACTTTTCTCTACAAAGGTTTGAAGTTTGACTATTTTGAAATATTATACAAATTGAAGTTTGTGCTTGATTATTCAAAAACTTTTTTGATATATTAATATCAAAATTCATCGCTACACAATAAGTATACTTTAAATTTCGACCGAAAAGAAAAAAAAAATGAACCTTTCACAGCGAAATTTTCATCTTCGACATTTTCTCCATACAATTTTTTCATCCATTCCTTTCGGCTTAGTCACTCTTCGCGTCTCCTTATTTTTGAAAAATCGACCATTTCCCCATTGTCGACCGAAACCCGTGATTGACGTCCACCACTCGAAAACGTTTTCCAAAGATTGATGTCTACGCCCGCAGTTTCCCGGGAAATTTTCCCGAGAACGCCGAGATTCCGGGAAACCTTCGGTCGCGAAAGTTCGAAAGTTGTCCGAATGCCATATTTTAAGGCGGAACTCGGCCCCGGTAAATATAACATGTATAATATGATGATGGCGTTTGTATGGTGAACGGTAAGTTTTTGGTTTACGGTCGGAAATGAGAGAGTTCGGCGAGTTTAAACTGCATTATATCATAATGAACTGGATGGGGTTATGAGATGGTGGTGCTTGCGGAGGAATCGAGTTTTCGTGTGGGTTTTTTCGTAAAGCTTTGCTCTTTTAGTGTGTTTTTAAGTTTTCTCGTTGTTGGAGTACAGTTTCGTATGAAAGTTTCAAAGATTGTATGTTTATGTTACGATTTTCATAAAATTTTTGTTGAACTTCACATGTGATAGCTAAGTTTGATATTAGTTTAAAAATTCCGATCGAGAAATTCTTTCAAATTTTAAATTTGAACTAACAGCATTATTTAAAACCATATTTTATATTTAACCCTCAATTGTATGAATTTTAATTTTAAAAAAAAATTTTTATTGATTAATTTCAACTTTACACGATGAAAAAGAATAATAATGAGAAAATTTTGTATTTTTGGAAAGAGTATCGCCTCGATCGATAATATTTTGATTTTTTGGTACAATTAGAATGTATTATAGTAAATTAAAAAAAAATATATAAAACAAATTTTTGGGATTGTAACAAATTTGCAAAAGAACGTTATCGTTAATATATCAGAATCAATATAATAGAAAATATAATATTCGATAATTGGATACAATTACAAAAAATCAATTCGAAACATACATTCATACAAATAACAACAACATTTGAATAACTCTCTATTCACAACACAGAAACCCTTCAAATTCTTACGCTAGTTTAACCCTTTTAATTTGAATATTATCACTTACACGATCCTCTGAATATTGAATATTTATACTAAAAACATACGCACATAAATATGTATTCCACTCGAATACATTATGGGAACCCATTAAAACTTCATAGTTGCCGCATAAAGGGTCGAATACGACAATTATCACATCCCGAGGGTCACCGTCGCTGAATCGCGGAATAATTACGACGATACTCATACAGGATAACGAAAAGGACTTCAAATATGTTATCAAAGGGCCGTGTCCTAAGTCAATAACCGCGGGGTGAAATTGCACCACCTGAAACGGTCGCTGAACGCATTAATTGGGCATAATTAATTCCCCCGACGTAGCCTAATTGTTATTGATTCAGGAATCGGGAAGATTCCTTGTTTTCTCGGGGATTTGACTGATCAAAAGGACTGGAATGTTTCGTGATTTTAGCGGAAGATTCGTTTTGGATTTGTGCAGATTTTCGAAGACGAATTGCTTGTGAAATTTATGTACGGTTACTTTGAAAATGCTGTCGTACCTGTTTCAAAGGCGAAAGCAATAACGATCATCGGAAAAAATTTCCGATAGCTTTAAAGTTGGCAATTTTTTCGGCGAAAACCGTTCTTGCCCATATTGCAAAAGTTTTGATTAACGTCGCCATATAAAAGTGTTAAACTCGAATTTCGCTTGAATATATTTTAATTCAATTTTCTATGTGAGCCGATGGATCTTTTTATTAAAGAGAGAAAAGAATTTAGTTTTGATCATGCATCTCATTTATTTTAATAAAAGTACGTTCAAACTTTTCATCCTTTTTTTTGTGACAAAGAAAAAATCTCAAAAAATAAACTATATTTTCGTTGATATAAAAGTCTGATGCGAAAAAGGAAATTGCAAACGAACTGAATATGAATTAAAAAAATATATATTGGTAAGAAAAGGTACTTCGATTTTCACGATTTGAATATCAAAACTGGACTTGCGTCTAAAAAAATCGTCAATATTTCACTCAACCATAAAAAAGTAGCATTCCCGTCGACGAAATCATTTCGAAATATTAATTTCAACCCCCAGCGCGAAATCAAAGGGAAAAATTGAATTTTCCGCCCTCGGACGCGAAAATGCGGTTTTCCCGCTTCAGGCAGCGAAAAACGCTGAAAATAAACGTGAAAAAATTATATCATCCGACCGAATAATATATTTTGTATTTAATTTTTAATACTCTTCATTCATGGAAATTCATCATCTTTGTATACATATTTTCTTATTTAGAAGTATTGTGAAAAATGAAAAGAATGATTATTTTTATATTTTCAAAATTTTCTTTTCGTTTATATTTTATTCTAAAAAGCAAAAGAGACATAAAATTTTAATATTTAAGGTTTATTTCGAATATACTTTTCATTTTTATATACTAATTGGACGGATATTCAAATGAAAATGATTTCCATCCAAGATCAAACTGAAAACCTCTCAATCATCAGTCAAGCATTTTACCTTTGCGCCGCGGGTTTGCTTTTCATAATGCCAAAAAATACGAAATACACACACACACACACACCCAAAATATTATGAAATATATACACGTATACACCCAAAATAAAACGGCGGAAAAAAAGAAATGAATTCAACATCGCGAATTAATGCCGGATTCGGCGCCGCTAGCGGGAAAACTCCGCCGTGCGGGGAAAACTTTCTTTCGCTTCCTGGAAAAGTTCGCGCGTTTCGTCGGAAAATTCCTCGGTTCATCCGAAAGGAATTCTCCCCATTGCGGATGTTATTAATACGATTGCACTTCGCGGTCGAGTTCGGCCGAGTTTTCCCTTTATGAAGTCTCCGTGTCGTACGTTCGTCTCTATATTGCATTAGTGCGGCCTAAATTCTGCCTTTGAAATAATATATGATTCGATTCATTCGTTCGTGTTTTGTTGTGTATATTTTTTTAAATGATTAATTATTAGATTAGTGGTTCAAAAGTTATAAAAAAGTGATAGATCATATTTTAAACTAAACATACTGTAGTCCAAAGTATCATAGTTCATTAGTCATTATTATTATTTTTAAGAAAAAATCTCACAATTGCACATTAATAATGAAAGATAATATGGCAAATAAACTTTATTTAAAAAATTTTTTACTATATATAGAAATACAAAAATTTATATCAGTTAAAAATTATTAGAAATACATGATTAGTTATAAAAAAATTACTGAACTAAAAAGAGATTAGAATGCTTTGATATTACTGTTTTAAAATCTTAAAACCCATATCCTACCACTATTTGAAGAGGTATTGAGACGCATTAACTTTTTGGTCTCATTTGGTTGTATTATACTTAGTGAAATATTACAAATAATAACATATTTAAGTAAAGGAAACTCTCAATTATAATTATAAAAAATAATAATAAATATTGTAATGTAAACTTTGAGTACCAAGCAATAGAAGCTAAAAATTTTACGAAAATCGTAAAAGGATCTGAAAGGTAACGGGAAATCTAACCGATTTTCAAAACTAGAGTTCAAAAACGAAACCAAATTAATTAATCATATATTATTATTATTATATTAAAAGATCAACAGCAAGAACAGAAAAGATTTAAAAAAAAACATTTAGGGTAAAAGTTCTTTTGAATAGTTTTCATTTTTGTTCTAAAAATTCATTATTTGTATAATACCTTAAATTGGTACTCTCAGTTTCGAACCATGAAATAACACACACAAATTTTATATAACAATTGAAATTGAATACCGCTTTATATATTCCCGACTACATAATGCGAATACAGTTCTATTATACACAAGAGTGACACAATGAAAATTATTTCTTAGCTTATGCGTCAGGAACAGTCGCTTATCCCTTATCCTTTTAAAAAAAAGACGGGGTGCCGCAAAAGGGGGTAGGTTCGAAAATTTCGCGGTGGTTTGGGCCCATTTGAACCTTTGCGTAAAATAAACCGAGAAAATTTATTCCATATATTACACTTAAAAGAGTGCCAGTTTTTTACGTCGCCGCTGTGCGCGCACATAAATAAGTTAAAATGCGTTATTTTTTCAGCACACACACACGACATCGTTCGTGTGCGATTTTCCCATCTGAAAAAAGTCTCGAATATATTAAAATTATGAAATTTGGCGCGTTTCGTGTCCGAGTTTGTCGTTCGGCTAATTTTGACGCTCGCGCCGGAAAATGGGCGCTTTTCTCGAGCCGAAAAGCGAATATTGATTTTTCGCCGTCGGGAAAAGTTGAAAGCGGATTTTTCGGATTAGAGTTTGATAATCTGCGACGGACGAGGAGCGATTCGTTTATTTACTTTTGAATTTCGAGTTGTGTGCGCGCGAAATAATTCGTTTGAAAGTGAAAGTCGAAAGGGGTACGTTTTCGTTTTGTGTCTTGGGTGTGATGCGTTTTAATTGTGTTTTTAATTGTGGTTATGTAAGTTTTAGTTTTTTTGTGGAATTTCGTTAAACTGTAATATAATTTTGAAGTTTTTTTTTTAATGGAACACTGAGAAAGTCGATTTTTCTATTACTCGTAAGCTTTTCGATTTAACTCAAACAAATTATTGAATACTTACAAGTTAAATAGATTTTTTTATGAAGGTCAATTGTAAAACTTCAAACATGCTTGATTGATTCTTTATTGCCTATTATTTCTTTGATTTATTTTCATATAAAAAGACAATATAAAAGATTCAACGTGTTCATTATTGAATACCGAGAATATATAAATTCGTATATCGTTCATACTCTCATTATTTATAGAATAATTATAATCTTTTTATTGGTTATTTTACAAATAAAATATATAATATCATGATGAATATCAAATATTGTAATTCACAAATTACAAAACTTCCATTCAACTTAATCAAATATATTTACTACACACCATACATTTCCCATTAAAATGCAACAGATTTAACTCCAACCCTCCATATGCACTCCTCCAAATGAACAACCCTTACATACACACCACCTAATACGACATATTGTTACTTTCTCCTAACCACACAACGTATGCACCCAATGCAACGTCGGAGTGCATTCGCAAAACGGACAGGCCAGCCTCTCGAACTTTAATTGAACTAATGCTAGTGGACAAAAGTTTCCCTCGAAAATGCACCTGCATCCCTGAAATGGAGGCACGTACCGATAAAGGACGAAATTCCTGAAATTCCCAATCCAAAACATCTATTTTTGTATCTCATATGAACTTTCTAATCAAATCATCATAGTATAACGTCTATAGAAATAAAAAATATTTTTTTTATATACCATAAGAAGCTTTTGTTATCTTTTCGAGTCATTCAAGGATACTAGTAAGAATGGAACATTCTAATGATTCTATAGATAATAATAAGTTAACTTTATATTATGAATATTATTTACTGTTTAACTTCGATTATATACAAACCATTTGAAAAATAAAACTATGAAATTTAAGTAAATATATAATAAAACTTTCAAAAAATTTAATTAATTGATTATTCAAATGCGTCGTTTGAATCTGAATTCCTCACATATATAAGCTCGAATAGTCGAAGCACAATAAATTCGTTTTGAAAGCGTGTCCATCCCTCAGGACTTGAAGCTGGTCTCAATTAACTGAGTCGAATGCAACTTCGCGGCAATTGCGTCGCATATTAAATTGCAATCTCGTTGCATACATTATCAAGATGCTCAGATTCAAGTTTAATATGAAGTCATTATGAATAGAATCGAACGAATTCGGAATAGATTTTGATCTAAAATTAGAATTCCACGTTTGATGTATTTATAATTTTCATTAAAATATACGTACGTTATATGAAAACGTATTTTGCCGAGTTCTCAGCTGCACAATTGCATTTGCGAGTGAAAACGCAATCACGGCTGCTGCGATTTCATTTTGACTGATTTGCGCTAGATTTTCAAGACGTTTTTAATTTTTTATGATTATTTTTTATACGTGTAGTTATAAAATTTTGAAATTGGATGTAAAATTGTTATGTTAATGTAATAATTTTTTGTATTTTTAATGAAATACATCAGGAAAAATTTTAATGTATGATCATTGAAAGGCTACTATTTAAATGGTAAGAATTTAAATACGATTTTGGACAGAATTTTTATCCCGTTTATATGAATTTTTTGATATTGGTCAGAATTTTAATCATGTTTTGTCCAGAATATTTTAGTCAGAACTTTAATCGAAAAGGAAAGAATAAATATTGAATGATCAGAATTTCGACTGGGTTTGTCAGAATTTATATTAAACTCTCAAAATAATATTAAGAACCCTAACCTAACCTAACCTAACCTGACCGTTTCGTTATTAAATTCTGACCAAAATCGAAACACGATTAAATCCTGATCAAAACATGATTGAAATTCTGACCGTTTAATTTTTTGCCTTATTGAAAGGCTCATTTTGGATTGTATTTAAATCGAATCTATGATAGATTAATTTACTTTTTTCTTTAAAATAATATAGATAAACTCAAAAATTTTAATATTAAATAAAAAAAATATTAAATTCATTAATAAAAATGAGCGAAAATTCGATTTAGCTTAACGCAATATTTTCGCTCGTGACGTGTTTGCGCAGCACTTACGCGCCGCGCGCATAAAGGGGTGTAGAAGCTGTCAACCCCGAAAGGAAAACTGAATACTTTAAAGTAAGACGATGTTCATTAATCTTGCCGAAAAGTCTACCACCCCGAACATTTGTCAACCTTCCTTCCCTTGTCATCGGGCATCCATTACTGTCAGCCAATGACGAACCTTTAATTTCTTAAGTGCCGGCTCGCATACGATAATGACTCGACTTCGAACTCGTTACGCCGGAAAAATTAGGGATGATTTGTAATTTTTTAATGTCGTTGATGTTTCGTGTTTTGGGTATTCGTTTTGTGTCGGTGAGTGCTTGAAATTTGAGTTTTTTATATAAATAAAACAAAATTTTTCAATATGATTCAGTAAATATTCATTAATTTTCATCGAAACGAATTTTCCGATTGACATTTCGTATTTGATATTTTTAATTAATATAAACGATATTTCAATTTCCCATCAAGTTCCCGAGATACGATTCGAGATATATATTTTTTTAATATTAAATTTTCTATATCGAAATACACTAAATTATTCAGAATACATTCGACAAAATGCGATTATACAATTTATTACGATATTTCCCCAATATATAACACAATAGAATTCGACGGGAACACTGTCCCGTAATACAAAGGCTTATTTGCATTACAATCGTTCGTTTGACGCTTTGATTTTGCGAAATAAAATATAGAAAATAAAAAAAGTGTATATACGCAAAAGCGCAGATCGGAAAATGTAGGAGAAAAGCGGGAGGACAGACAGTGGGGAAAATCGTTTTTCATTTGCATTCATCCCGACGATACGATCTGAAAATGAAATTCGATCGAGGCACAGTTATGATATAACGACGTTCGTTTTTTTTTTTATATTTGCATAGAGTCCATGCTTTATGATGCATCTAGGAAAAGCGTCCAATTATTTCAATAGCGCTCCTGTGATTTATACGAGGTTATTTTTCTGGGAAAAAAGTATTTCAGAACGTTCCGTTTGGTCGATCTTTTACAAGGCTTTCGATTTATTTTGAGCGGAAAAGAGGATTTCGGTTTCGAATGTCTTGTAATTTGGGTTATTTGATCGTTTAATTAAGTTCGTTTGAATCGTCTCATCAGAGTTTGACTTTTGATGTTTAGTCGCAATAATAAGGCTTTTCATATTATTTTTCAGTAATATTACCTTTTACATAATAAGATTTAATGTTGAATTATATATTATTCCTTGTTAACTTCGATATTTATTCTATGAATAAATATAAATTCGAATTCGCAAACAAAATAGATATATTATATAATAAATGGTCTTTCAATAGGGACGCTAGAAGTTTGTTATGTTATAGCAGACATGTTTTTTATGTAATATCTGTCAAATTTGTTGTCAATTGTTTAGTAGTGTACGAAAAATCACCACGGAAGTTCATAAATTTAATAATTTAATAAATTTTAAAATCGAGCGTCCTTATTGAAAGACCTACATGAAAATGATCATTATGATTTTTTCAATACAATGTTATAAGTACACAAAAATTTAAATATTTTAATCAAAAAAATTCGTGTTGTATATTAAAAATTTCTATGCAAATACAAAAAAAAAATGACAGCACGGCAGCTTACATGCGCATTATTCTCAATCGTACACAAAAACCTTTACAAATCCCCGAAATTGAATAATTTGTTAATAATCCAGCTCCGGGTTAGGAGGAAAGGGGGACTTAACCGAAAAAAGGGAGTGGCTGAAACGAAGATTAAAGCCAGAGATTAAATATTGCCGGGTTCAGTTTCAGCTGAAGTTTTTCAATTTCAAAGTTGGGCGCGCGGCTCATTCATAACCTCCGATGGACGACTTTTGTTTCGTCGTGTCGAATCGAAAAAAATAAAAATTCACGTCTCGAATGTCGGTAGTGGGTAGTTTGAATTTCGCGCTTTTGATTTGGCACATTCGAAATTTGAAATTAGTGCGAGCGGTTGAGGAACGCGATCCGAAAATCTGTTTTAACTTTCAACCTTTAAAAAATTGTGTTTTTTTTATTCGGATTTTTTCTTAATATCAAAATGTTTTCAAATTCTTTTGTAGTTTTCATATTTTCACTGCAGATATTTGTTTAGTATGTCAATCGATCGAAATTTTGGTACCAGGTACAACTTTCCATATAAAACGAGGTCACTAGCCTTTGAATCTATTTAAATTGATCGTTTGGCAAAAACGACTGAAATTCTAAGAAAAATTTGACGCCCCACATACTAAAACATAACCATTCAAATTCTCAATAAAATACATAGTTTATTTTAAATAATTCAACACTCAGAACCTCTTCATGTCTTCTCCAAACTAATTGCTGTTAATATGCAACTCACATCCAACACTAATGCGAAACACTCAATCCCATTACTACATCAAGGTTTTGATGTTAAATATTCATAGAAGCAGTTGAACGAGCGATTTTAATAATCCGCAATCAAATACATCTTAAAATAATATCAGTTTTTTACTGAAAAGGATTCCATGCTTTATAAAGGATTATGACGAAGTCCTCGGTTCGATTTTTTTTTTACTGTCGTGCATATTTTGTCGGGTTGTTTAATTAAAATTAATTATTGTCGGGGCGTGTTTCGGACACTGAAATATTTGGATAAACGATTTGTTTGAATGAAGCTTAAAATATCATCGCGAATCGAATTTGGCGGGTTTCTGTTTATTTGCGCACACTATTAGCGGGGGAAACAAATAAATTAAATTATATTGTATGGTTTCGACTCATAAATACGGCTTTTAGCGATGTGGTTAAATTGTATTCCAAAATCAATTATTATATAATACATAAATTAATGAATTTATTTAAAATATTTTATATAATAGCAATCCGTTCAACGTTCAACTTTTTCTTCACAAAGTCATGTTCTAGTTGTTATTTTTTTATTGTCCTCTTTTCAGGTTGCGTTGGATAATAACTTATAATGATTTGAAAAAATATAGAAAGATCTCAATAGTTTCTTAAAGGAATTCATAGATTACTTGAGTCAATAATTCAGTTTTATTGTGCCAAAATAACAAAGACTTTATAGTTAAAGTAAACTTTCACAGTGACACGGCATTGTAGTATACAAGAAGTACTCCGGAGAATGTTGATACATTTTCCCAAAGTTGATTTGAGACAAAATCCGCTCTAGATTTTCCTGATATATATATATTTGGAATTTCGATAATGATTTATTTTTCCGTAGTGAAGATAAAGACGTAGTAATGACACATTGATGATAAAACTCTTTTTAGGGTCATTAAATTTGCAACGTCGCTCATTAACTGGAGAATGCAAAAAAATTATTCTCGCGAAATATTGATAAACTTTGCAGTTATAGATTGATCACCTCATGTTTTTTCTTAAAATGCACATCATGCACAAACTCGTATGAATCATATTTTAAGTTAACGTAAACATGTTTACGAAAATTTTTTTCTTGAATTTGCCATGCGCATTTATCATGATTAGCTCTTGCTGGCGAAATTTTGTAATGCTACAACGTTTATTTGAAAACAATTTTTTTAAAACTAAACTCATGTAAATATTTATAAAATACAAATCTAATAAATTAAAGAATGGTTTTTATGCGATATTCAAATGTAATATCGTATTTAAGATTTGCTTTTATAGCAATATTTCAAAATAATTTAAATTTATTTACCATATTCTGACGTTTGTTTCATGGTGACTATTCATATTTAAGTCGTTTTGCGAAAACTTAAGATCATTTTTTTTCCGTTTTGTTCTCTTTGAGCAGTGTTTGTTCCATTTCTTTTATTCTTTTTGCCAACGTTGAACGTAACCATTCTTTTCATCGAGAAAATATTCCATTTTCATTTGACAATTTGCGACATTGCAAAATATTTTTATGAATAAACACAAATAAATAAATAAAATTATTTATTTCACACCTGTTTTTGAGTACTATAATATTTGCATCATATTTGGAATTGAAAAGTATGAATATTAATAATTGAATAAAAATTATCAATATTTTTTTAAAAAAATTATAAAAAATACCATACCAATTTTCACATACGCAAAAAAGTATTTTTCAGTCATATTTAGATAAAATTTTATCCAAAAATGCAGTTCTTTCAGCAAATGGATTTTTGAACATCGACAAATCTCCATTTATCATTAAAGCATCGAGTTGATCATCTTTAACTGGTTTCCAAATTGTATTTATTACGTTATCGATTTTGGGAGTGGGATTTCTAAAATCAATAAAAAAATTAAACAGAATGTTATATAAGAAGTTAATATTTGAACCCAAATAAAAACTGAAAACTTGCCCACACTTGACAAAATTCGTCCACATTCCGACTAATTGCTTTCTCGTCTTCGAATCAGAAGGATTCAAAATGAAATTGTCCTCTTCTTTTTTGAAAAGGTACCTAAGATCATCACAATGACCAGCTCCATCGTAAGGATATAAAGGTGTTGGGGGTACAATGTTAATTTGTCCTTTATAAGCCAATAAGTAGTAGTAAACTGCTTTGCAATGAATTTTTAATAATTTCACTGCTCTTGCTGCATCTCTCACAAAGAACAAATCAGATATCAAATTTATGTATCCAGGAACAGGATTCTTTTCATTTTTGAAATAAAAGTAATGAATCGTTTTCAAATCGTCCTCTGACAAACTACGCATTGTATGTCTGTGCACCAATTCTTTCAATTCGTTTAAAGTGATAAAAAAATCATCTTTTTCAACTGCTTCAACGATATTTGGATTATAAAACAGTAAAGCTTCATGTGAGACAATACCGTGAATGTTAGGCACTGCATTGTAATTTCCAGACTTCATCAAATTTATTGGATCATCAAGCAAAAATGCTTCGCAATTCGGAAACTTTTTTTCGACCACACCACAAAACCAAAGATCTAAATCGTAAGTGAAATCTATACGAGCAGCCATTACTAAATCTCTAACCGGAACTTTTCGTAGAAAATTCAACACTTCTTCTTTATCGATTGTTTTTTTTAACCCCAATTTCTCTGCTATTTTAAAAGCATGCAATTCAGGATCTTTCTGTTTAGCCCATTCACTTATACATGAACCAGACTGCATTATGGCTCTTCCGAAAAGTCCTTTGGACATAGGAGACATCATATGATAATGTACACATGCAGATCCTGCGCTTTCTCCCATTATAGTCACATTTTCGGGATTCCCTCCGAAAGATTTGATATTCTTTTGAACCCACTTCAAAGCAAGCACTTGATCTTTCAATCCAGCGTTTCCTGGCACTTCAGGTGTATGGAGACACATGAAACCTAACATTCCTAGACGATAATTCATAGTGACTACTATGATGTCTTGTTGGACCAAACAATCAGTGCGTAGGAGGTTGTAGGTTCCATCGCCAATATAAAAGCCTCCTCCATGGATATAACATAATACTGGAAGATTGGATTGTGTCGTTGCTGATGATGGGACATACACGTTTAGAAATAGACTATCTTCTACTCCGATAAATGATCTACTGTAAACGTTAAATTGAGCGTTTATATCGCCTTGAATTGTAGCGTCTCGTATTCCATTCCATTTTTCAGGTGGTTGAGGATCCTAATGAAAATAAAATATGTATACGTTTATTATATTGACATTACTAAAAAGGTTATTTCGCTATTATTTATTTATTTATATCATAAAATTTACAAAAAATACAATATATAATAAGTACAAATATACCGCCATGGCATAACAGTTCACCCAACATCGCCATTGTGGCCAAAAAGTAATAACAGCGAAATAAACAGACTATAATATAAAAATTATATAACATGATAAAAAAAAACTTAGCCCACCGCAAACTACAATTTACAACAAAACTCTAAATAATTAATTAACTTACAATATTTAATATTAAATAAAACAATGTCAGAGGTAATCAAATTACGATTTTTAATGGCCAGCGAAAGAATAATAATCTGTAGTAATATTTTATTGTACTGGACTGGGGAAATTTATGTCTAATGTGTAGTTAGTATGATAATTGTTGGTATGTTTAATTTATAATGAACGTAACCTTATAAATATATTTATCAGTAAAATTGTTTATAATTGTCAATATGAGTCAAAAGTTATCAAAAAGTGATATTTTATTGTTAAAAAGATGATATATTATTGATTTAAATTCATCAAAAATATCAAAATTTTCTTTGTTCCGAAGCGATTAATTTTTCTTTTATCAATATTTAGCAATTTTTAATAAAACGCAATTTTTTCAATAATCAAACAAAGAATGTTATATTTAATAACTTTACTACGACAAACATTAACTATCACCAAATGAATTTTAGAAAATAAATTGAAATCAAAAATTTAATTTTAGCAAAAATTGAATGAATTTTATATTTACCCGAAACCTCAAATTTCCAACCGGTGGTTTTGCATAAGGTATTCCTATATACGAATTAAATTTAAAACCTTCGGTTGTCGTTCGTACAGATCCTTGTATTTTTCCATCAGAAGTTGTAATTATCGGAGAAGACATTGGGCGATTGTTTTCAAATAAAAACTCACGTTTCGAAAATTCAATGAACGATATTAGTTTTCAAATATTGAGCAACGACAACTTTTATATAATATAACACCTCCGTTACCGACGATGACAAAAAACCGACTGGCTTAACGCTTAGAAAAGATCAACTTAAGTAGCACACGAATGTACAAAAAATAAAATTAAGTTTCATCTCCAAGGCTCCGTTTTTTTTCTCGTAATTAACGAATAAAAAAACCAAAAAAATCCCAACGTCTCTTCTATATCATTGTGTAAATGAGTTAATCAAAGATTTTTGTGATATCATAGCATATCAAAATTTCATAGCAACATTTTCACCAAAGTATATATTTATTTCAGTTTTTATATAACAATCTAATTTCAGTCTAATTATGATATTCGAGATTCTTGATTATGTTACACCGTGTTTTATAAATATCAAACATAATTATAATTAATGTTATTTTTTGTATTTACTCAACAAGGTCACAAATCACTGTCAATTGGAAAAACGAAGGTTATTCATAGAAAAAAATCATATTTTTGAATGATAAATACATTTTTTGTTTTGCTATATTACCATGTTGGACAAAATCTAATTTTAAATACAGGTATTCCTCGACTTAAGACGGAGATACGTTCATAAACCTCGATCGTAAGTGAATCTATACATTTTTTTTTCAATAGTTTTACTGTTATCTATAATACATAATCCGTACTTATCAATAAATCGAAATATTTATTCAAAAACTTTTTTTTATTTTTTTAATAATAATAAATGAAATAAATGCATATTTTATTTAAAAAAAATTATACATTCTTGTCACTTATCACATAAGTACAATTCATTTTTTTATCTTCAGTTTGAGATACAAACTTATGTGTTATTTTAATTTATTTGTCTATTTGAACAGTATCTTGTTTTTTTTTTTATCTTTATATATTTTTTGGTAGCATGCGAGATTTTCGTGAATCTTGTGGTTCAAATTTGAAAATATTTCACTGTCTAAGTCTATTATTTCAAACTTTCATATTCCTTGATTGATTAAATTGAAATATATTATTTTTTTCGATTACAATTTTGCGAAGCGTCGCAAGTCGAGAACTCCCCGTATTATTCATACACTTCAATTACATCGACCGAAACATCAAAATCAACCATCTTGCGCCGAATCCAAATAAAAACAAACATCAAACGAACCCTCCCTACAAAAACACAATCCCAGAACAAACATCAATCATACACCCAACACCAACAAAATACTCCATTAATCGCTCGCAATTACCACAACAGACTCTCCCAAGGCCCACACCCGACCCTGTGCCCTTTAAAAAGGCCCATTTAATAATATAAGGCCTCGTTCAATGATGCCGGCCGTGTGACAGTCCTCCGGAGGCTTGGGCCCTTATCACGTATAGGTCGCACGTGGCAAACGCACACGAAGGGCTTAAATCTTTAAAGACACACCGGGACGTTCGAAGGCAGCCCTTCGAATATATTCTGAGGGGTGGTAAATCAAACGCTGCTGGAATTTCAAGCGATGGGAATTTCGAGGGGTTTATGGGCGTTCCGAGCCGGTGTTTGGTGAATTCGTAAATCTGAGGACCGCCGAAGAGTCGTGGATGGTTGTTTTTTTTGAAGAATTGAATGTTTGTTTTTTGGATTGTTTTCGTGTTGGATTTGTGTTGGTGGGTTTTTATGGTGGATGTCGTGATCGATTTTTGGCCTTTGGGTAATATTTTAAGCCAGTGTATAGGCTCGATGTTAATAACATCGGCTATTGATAACCATACTATTACGTAATAAAACAAAAATTGAATATATGCAATCATATTTTATAAGCGTGGTCTTGCGAAATGTCTCCAGAATATAAGATTATATAGGATAAGATTATAGCCGTTATTATAATGATCATAAAGACTAAATTCGGAGCTCGCGTTATAGCCGTTCTCGTGTAGCAATTATAGCCGTTATATTTGGATGGCACACAGGCTAAATTGGAACGATAAGTCGGGAGCCTCATAAACAAACACAGACATCTGTCATCGGTGATTATATACAAGTATATAGGGGATTCAAATATTTTTTCCACTGCGTAATTATCGTCGTATTGCATAAGTCAATAGAGACGCTTTCATAAGCATGATATTATAGACGTTAAGTGTATACGAAAAAATATCATATACGCATGAAGAATAATTTTATAGACGCAAAAAAATAATCGTATCGACTCGTCGTTTTAAAGTCACGAGCGTTATCGAAAAGACGAACACACAGACGTAAGTACGTACAAACACACACTCACCCCCCTTCCTCCCCCCCACAGACAGAAATCCCCTATTATATATAGGGGACTCATCTCGATCTTATACGAGACGAAATGAATCAAAAAAAATCTACAGTTTTTATGAGACGTTCAGAAGTTAATTAATATATTATATTCGAAATTAAAGCTTTCAAACTAGAATACCCCCTTAAACAAGTGTGCATTAAAATAAAACTAGCATTAAAACTTGTGCACTACAAAAAATATCTGTACATTAAAACGTTCATTAATAAAACAGGACAAAATATCAACCGCACGACCATTATATTATACATAACTTTCATAATCGATTCGCAACTAGCCGAATTTGAACAAAATCACTATTGATTAAAAAGTGGACCAAATTGTTAAAATTTTGTTGAAAACATTGTAATTGCCTATATTGTTTAATGTTCGGGATTTATTTGTTATTCGATAATGAGCTAATTCAATTCGAGGATAATATAATATTGAACGAGTATATGATAACATTATATTATGAAAAATTGTAAATATTACGATATGTATTTATGATTTGATGATGTTTAAAAATTGACATTATCAGTACGCGAGAAGTGTAATTTATATCGGGCCAACGGGTAAACAATGGAAATCGTGGTAATATATAAAATAACAAAATTTCTCAAATAAATAAAAACACGTACATACTACAATCCACCAAAAATTTCCAACACTTTACCCTCGAAGCCTTAATCAAATTATATTCCCAGACACTTCCGAATCGATCGCGCACCCACCGTCAGAACTTCCCACGCCTAAAAAACCCACAATCTCCAAAAGCCAAGATTTGCAACAAGACCACCGAAACCTTCACACCAGATAACGACCCGAACACGTGACAAGACAGACCTCATACACGAAAATAAAACCGTACACCGTTACAACGAACGGATAACGACGATGTCCATCGGATCCTCGGACTTGTCCGTTATCGTTAAAATTTCTCCCGAAATAGAAACGGCGCTTCCGCGAGACTTTCCCCGACGAAAGCTCGTTAAATACGTACGTTTAAAAAAAAGAGTACGTTTTAATCATTAACGGGCGGTGAAAATGCGTCAATTCGAGCCGACGAGCCGGAAAATTGGGAAAATTCGCTCCAACGACCCGGTCCGGTTTTCGCGAACGAAAAACGTATGAGAAACGAACACGTGAGTTTTCCGTTTTTAATGTGCGAAAATTGCGACGTCAGAGTCGAAAACGTGATCCGATCCATTCAAAAGTATGTTTCTGTTGTGACAACATGTAGAAAAGTTAATTCGAAACGATGACGTCTTTATAAGTTCAACAGAAATAAAATTTGATAAATTATAATTCGAATATTTATTTCTGATACATTGAGTATTGTATCGACAAAAAAATCAAAATTATGATATAAGACCAACTGAATTTGCATATTTCGAAAAAATAAGCTTTTTACGTGTCAATCTCATGAATATTAATAGAAAATCGACGACGTTTGATGAAATTTAATTAAAATACACATATCATTATTGAAATTCCATATTGCAGAGTAATTAGACACTACCGTCGAGATGTCGCATATTTGATGTCTCGTCAAATATTCAAATTACACACACACACACACACATCACATCACATCAATTAGCGACTTCTACCGAACAAATTCGTCGGAATGACGAAACGTCGCCTTATCGCCGAAAAGCGAAATAGAAAAAATATCTACATTTCGATACGACACTCGAACGTTCAACAGAACGACAAATATCATGTGTGTGTTCGAAAGGCAATAAATACCGACGACCAAAGCGCGATAAGAGGAACGACAGACGGGCCGATACGACGAATCTGGTCACGAATCGTCCGGATTTATGTCTTTTCGGGATTCGATATATGAAAAAAGGCGGGAAAAGATCGAAATCGACGCTTTGGTTATTAGTTGAGATCGTAAAAGTGGGTTTTCGGCGCGTTTGTTCGCCGCGAATTAATCAAAGCGCACTCGAAATGTTGACAGAAGCGCGAAAGGTCAATATATGTATATTAATATATACTTTTTTTTTTAAATATATCGAATGATGTATATTCGTGGACTGTGTTGCGTTTATCTTTGGTGAATCGATAAAATTGCGTGAGGGAAACAAAGGATTCGTACCGACAAAAAGATAGGAAAAGCATACAAAGGCGAACGCGTCGTATTTTATGTACGAAAAAGTTTCGTTGAACTTTTATCCCGAAAATAGTTTTTAATGCTCGATAAATTTTAGAAATGTTACGCTTCGATATGTGAAAAAAAGTCTAGAAATTAACGTGGCATTATCGTTGTAATAAAGTCGTTCGAATGTAAAAAGTTGATTTATACGTCTAATAACTAGGTGAAGTTTATTGAATCGTGTGAAAGGAACAAAACGGAAAAAAAACAATAAACATTTTTATCGTTATACGATCTCGCGTTTTATCTTTTTTTATTGAGAGACGAAACGGCATTGTTTCATTAATCAATTTATGCGTCTGGTGGAATCACTTAGCATGTGGTTTTCATCCGAACGTCCCGGAAAAACGAATCGGAAAATCCTTACGAACATTTCTTTTCTCTTGACGATAATTAAAGCAAATCCACTCAAATCTTAAACCATACAATTAATCAACACAACAGTTCGATCCGACACAAAACAAACCATTGAACAGATCTCGATTTATTTCCACATCTACAAGACTTTTTCAATAACAAGAAAAAAGTAAGAACCCCTATAACGTCCCCCTCATATATCGTTCAAATGCGTTTGAAACAAGCAGTGAAAAAATGTAAAAATAAAAAATACAACCCCCTATAACGTGGAATTTATCTTAACGTCATATGGGGGTTTACTGTACTAAAAACCTTCCCATCCAAATCGAGTCAATCGCAACCAACACCGATTGCACCATATGTCGCAAAACTTCGCCAAGGACCAATACGACCGAAAAAAACAAACCACAAGTGTAAATAGACGTTCGAATATGGTTCAATCGAACTAACGGATTAGTTGCGCTCTGAACCATATTCGAGCGTGTGTTCAGCGGTTCGACCGCACATTATTATTATTATTGACGGTGCGATCGGTTCGATGAAATTTCCAAGGGTTTCGGTGCACCAAATTCGATCGTGTGGCAGCGACCACCGACTGAATTTGGAGCAGGCTCGAACCAAGTTCGTAGTATGGGTCATGTATTGTATGTATCGTCTCATGACTGTATTGGTCCGCGGTCGCACCATATTCGAACGTCTGTTGTGCGGTTGCACCGTATTAAAATGTTAACAGATGTTCGGACATGGTTACGCGCAACTAATTGTTTTGTTGCGCTCGCAACCATGTTCGAACTCGATCATGCGGCCGCGACATACCGACCGTCTGCGGTTCAACAATGCGCACTCGAACATGGTTGCGAGCGCAACAAATCAATTAGTTGCGCGTAACCATGTCCGAACGTCTTTTAACACTTTATTAAGTCCACCGATCGGATTCGGTTCGATCGCACCATATTCGAACGTCCATCGACCATCGTATATAGCGATCCACAAAAGCACAAAAGCATCAAACTCAAAAACTGGACCATCAAAAACACACACACACACATCAACGACCGAACGGACACAACGACCCCCGAAAGCCCGCCCAAGACCCTCCCCGTCCGGAAGTCGACAAGGGACCCGGGGGGCGCGAAGGGCGGGCCCGGAGCCCCCGGCCGGGGCGGGGGCGCGGATCGATCG
>JAOXNN020000006.1:1569308-1579429 GCA_028571205.2 Hydropsyche betteni
ACTAGTATATAGGCCCGATGTTAATAACATCGGCTGTGGTTTTGTTAAGAAACGGAAAACGATAAAATGTGAAAATCTGATTGTGTGAACTCGAAACGTGTACCCGATTTGAATATTTAATTAATAAAATCATCATCATCACCATCACCACCACCACCATCATCATCATCATCATCATCATCATCACCACCATCATCATCATCATCATCATCACCACCATCATCATCACCATCATCATCATCACCATCATCATCATCACCATCATCATCATCACCATCATCACACGAATACACAGAAATCCGCTATTGTATATAGGGAATACTATTACGTAATAAAATAAAAATTAAATATATTTATGCAAAATTATTTTATAACCGTGCCGTTACATGATGTAATTATGCAAAATTATTTTATAACCGTGCCGTTGCATGATGTAATATAACCAAAATTGTATATATACAAACATATTTTATAACCGTGCCCTTGCGAAATGTCTCCAGAATATTAGAGTCGCGAGCGTCATCGACACAGATACACAGACGGACAGACAAATATCCGCTATTATATATAGGGGATGTAATATTTGACTCAATAAATTATCTATTTAAATATATTTTTAATATAAACAAATCAAACTTTTTTCTTCAAATAAAAAAAAACGATACCTTTTTCGTATCTCGTTCTGGAATCAAAACGTATGCGTTCGTTCCGTTCGCGCTCGCCCATTTTCAAAATACGAAACATTCCCGCGTGAAATTTTTACACGTCGAACACGTATAATATAATTCGAGATAAAAGCGTGAAAGTTAGCTGAAAAACGCACACAGAAATACGTCGTCCGTATCCGTCAAAGTCAAGTTTATCAGTAAAACACACCCAAGAATACGAGCCGGCGCGCTTTTCGAATGTCCTATACAAACATTTGCTCAACACTTTCACCTTCCAGCTTCAATTTTTCACTCTACCCCCTTCATCCATCATCCTTTCAGTAGATTTGAGCCGAATCCAAGCCGGCTGAAAGGAGACATCCCCCGTCTGAGAAAACAATGGCATTTTAACGTCTAGTGATGTCGTCGATCGGCTATTCGTTCTTGTTACAATATTTTTTCACGGTGCATTGTTTCGGAAGTGTTTATTATTTTAAATATTCATAATATAATATAATTCAGATTTTTTTATCGGTTTTTAATATCATTTTTCTTGTTGAAATAAATACGGATCGTTATCGTTTCGAAAATCTCGAAAAAATTCGAACATCATATGAAAAATTTTGAAATATGTAATACATCCATTTTAAATTTTGAAAATTAACATATCTTTTGATGAAATAACATATTTACTATTACAAAATATTCGATTTCATTAGTTAAAGCAAATACGATTGAAATTTTATGTATGCGGTTAGTAATGTATTATATATGCATAAACAGGCAGATTTTCACTATTTTCCATGAACTCGCATAAACGGAGATTTGTTGGCTTTGAATCTACATTCGGCGTAAGTTCCTTTGAAAATTTTTGTTTGCTTATTTATATTTTTATGAATTGATTAGCCGATTTTCGCGAATTCGTCAGCTCATGTTTTATTCATGTTGGGTTTGTAGGAGAGGCGCGAGGTTCGAAGGTTCAACTTGTTGAACGCGTTCGGAAGTATCAATTTGGACCCGCTTTTTTACGAAAAATGCGAAAAAAAACGAAAGGCGTAAGTTATTTTCGGCATCTTACAAATCGGAACACATCCAGAGAGTTCGCTAAGGAAAATTGGCACCTTTGTTGGAAACTATGAGTGTTAAAACAGTTTTCAGACGCGTTTTAGTGACGCTCGATTTAGTCGTTGATTTAAGTTCGTGTTCGTTCGTTGCTGAAAATTTTATATGAATTTTAGTACTTTCTATTTTGAAATGATTTCGATATGTGTTGAAATTTAATACTTATGCAAAAGTAAATAGATATAAATTTTCGTGATTCATTTTCGTTTCTCAATTTTGATTCATTTATTCATCGAAAGTGGAAATACCCTCTGTAATTCCATGACTTGCGAAATGGAAAAATACTGATTCGATGAATTTCATAAACCTTAAATCACGCTTTAATGCAGTTCCCCTCCTTTTACTTTTTCGTACTTTCCCCCAAAATGCATCTCACTAAATCACCTAAAATCCGAGTCTAGATATATTTAAGCTATAACTGCATCCCCTTTCTTGTATAAATTCATCTTATAACATAACTAGAAACCATAAAATACGCCTCAGATTAATCATACCCCAATACAAACAAAAACACAAAAGTGTAAACAAACATATTGAATAGACCGAATTTTCTTCGCAAATACGTCCGAAATTTTACACATAGTCAAACCAAACATCCTCACAAAGAGCAATCCGATAAGATTGTAATTGGTTACCGGACAAAAATGACTTCAAAGCAGTTTCGAAGTCGGCGCTTGTTAGCAACGCAAATACGCCCTCGCAGACTTTGTCTGCTAATTTTCCCGGCGCTTTTCCCGATTTTTCTCCTCCCGTGCTTCGGAAAAATCGGTTTTCGTGCATTTCCCGTAATGACCGTATTGAATTATATCATATCTGAGCGGCATTCGTATCTAGTCGAGCGAACATGATTAATTCTCAGCGGCCCTACATACCTTCCTATAGGAGGTTCTATATATAAGGCATTGACTCAATTTCCCTTTCCGGTTTACCTCGGTTGTACTATGCGTATATCTCCGTTAGGGGATGGTTAATCTCTTTCAGATATGTGTATGTGTTGGGTGGTTTAATTCGATTTGTAAGTGGATGTTTGTGAATTGACTGCAATTTGTTATATAATTTTAAATTTTATCATATATACAAAATATTGACCGAAAATAACATTGATTAATATGCGGCGATTCATCAAAAACATGATCCCACTTAAAAAAAAACGAATCGTACACAATAATTAATCTTTTTTTCTGGGTTGACAATAAGCCGCGATATTTCAGAAATGTCCATACGTATAAAATGGTACTATTCGAGTTTTTTTTTCGGTATTTTTGATGACGAAATATTGGTATGATCGCGCGCATATTGATCGTATGCGTACGAAACGTAGCACCCCTATCTACGAATTAAGATAGACGACCGCGGTATTGGAATGCAATAAATATTGATGAAGTCACTTGTGGCTTTCACCCACCCACCATATTCTAAATCAGGGTTGTTCAAGTTGTGTATTGTGAAAAAGTTGTGAGAAGGAGTGATGGTTGTTGCGAGAAAGTGTTGGGACGCGGTCGGTTTTGTTCGTTGTTGTGTGGATTTGGATCGGATTGAGGGATTTGTTGTTCTTCGATTGATGATGGGAAATTTGATTTTTTTATGTTTGTTGATTGTTGAGTGAAGTGCTTGTTTTTTTTTTTTATTTGTAGGCTATGTTGAAGGTTTTGATTAAAAAATTTAACGATTTTTTTTAGAATGTGTAAATATAAATATTATAATATGTAACATAAATATGTAACAATAAATATAATATGTAACAATATTTGAAATAATATATACTAAAGAAAATTATTTTTGACTCGTTTTTCAATACATATATTCATATCTAATTATCATCCCCTATATATAATAGCGGATTTCTGTGTGTGTGTGTGTGTGTGTGTATGTCGATGACGCTCGCGAATTTTTTTTATTTTTATTTTTCCGCGACTTTTAAATAAACGACCCGAACGGTACTGATGATGATGATGATGATGGATGATGGATGATGGATGATGATGGATGATGATGGATGGTGATGGATGATGTGGATGATGATGGATGTTGATGGATGATGAATAATGATGATGATGGATGATGGATGATGGATGATAGACGATGATGGATGATGATGGTAATGGTGATGGTGATGGTGGTGATGGTGGTGATGGTGATGGTGGTGATGGTGATGATGGGTGATGATGGATGATGATGTTGATGATGATGGTGATGATGATTTATTTTTCCTTGTTTCGCGACTCGTGTATTATAATTAATTAAGAGGATTAGCTATGAATGTTTTTATTTTTCCGATTTTAAACCGCTAATTTTTTAATGTGTAGTGACTAAACAGCACCGGAACGCGCGTTTTGTTTTAGCACCGTAAGGGAAAGGTTAATGAAAATAATTTCTAATTCGAATCGCTGTTAATTTTTACGTCGTTATAATTTTATCAAAATTTGATTTATATAATAAAAAAATGTATCACTTAAGAAATATTTTGCAAATTCCATCAAAAAAATCCAAACCCACTTAAAAAAAATTAAAAAAAATCAAAAACACCGGCATCCGAATCGCGAAAACCCACGGCCATATAAATGCCACCATCGCGCCAAAAGTACCCGCAATTTATTGGAATAACGAGCCATACGTCGCGCGACAAAACACAACACATTGTTCAAGTGCCACGGCTAGATCCCGAGGGTAGACCCGGAGCACCAGAACACACACACACACACAATCCCAACTACAAGTCCAAAAGCGGGATCCCAGAAGCAGCGAAAGAGCAGCGCGGCGTCTGCAAATGTTGAACTAATGAGCCGGATTACTGGCGAGGGCATTAGAGTAACTGCCCCCCCGTAGCAGGAAGGTCCTGCTTTTGTCCCTTCGGCGACCTTTCATTAGGTCCCTGTCCCTCGACATCTGGCCCTTCCCTTTACTTTGCGCCGTTATTGTGCGACGAATCCGAAGCATATGGCCGTGATGAAATTGTTCGTGTACATAGCGGCGGCGGGTCATTATTGCAGACGTTTCGCCGCTTTAGGAGGTGTTTAGTGCGGTTTTATTTGTGTATTGAGTTGTTTTATGGGTAAATCAGATTATTTTCAATTGTACATGCTGATGATTATACAAATTATCACGATAAGAAATTGATTAGATGTAATTATTGATGATGCGGCCTGCGGGTAAAGTATGTGTAACCGTATTCGATTTTTCAGATGGTAGAATATATTTTAATATATAGAATAAGTTTTAAATGGAACCTTACAAAGGTTTTTCTTTCAGCTTGATCCACGACAATGTCGAAAAGGTCATACCGCGATAAATTCGAAAAGTAATACACCAAAAGACATCGACATCGAAATTTCATAATCTTCTCGAGTATGACTCGATATTGCCGAATCGCATAAAACGTATATTTGTGCGCTTTTCGCGTACGTGATGGGACTTCAATACGAATTTCCACGACTGAAAATTCATCGAACACACACAGACAGATTCATTCTGCACAGTAATTTATTACATAAAATAAATAATACGATTTCATTATCCGATGAATTTAATACTGAAAAGAAGCACAATATATCAAACGCAATATAAATTGATATAAACTCATATAAAAATTTGTGGTTTTTTTAAATTTTATATATTCATTGGAGTCTTAAAGAGATGTCTCAATCTGATATGCGACATACGTATACGTGAAAAAAAAAAATAAAAGCTTTCCGCCGCAAATTGCATTACTCTTGCAAACGCACGTGCCCGTATTGGCGCACGTGAATGTTTCACGCGCGGGAAAATGCGGATTTTCGCGAGCCCGTGTTATTGGCGACGAAAAGCCCGTGTCGCGGAAAAGCGTCGAGAAAATTCATCAGAGCCCTTTTGGGCCCCTCTGAGAAATCAGCTAAGTGAAAGAATACGTACGGCGACAAAGTGAACTGCTTTGCGCGCCGCATGACAAATGCGAACATATGGCGAGCAGTATATATGAAATCTGGAATTTCTAAAATTTGCTAAATCTTAATATTTTTTATAACCTGCCCGTGGTGTAATGATATTTTCCATGAACTATCAATATGTTAATGATGGTTTGCATCACGGGTTGGCCAGAGTAGGACTGCGTTTTTAACATCTTCTCTATCGTCTCGGATGGGAATTTAACCATTTGACCCAAAAAAATAAGAGTGAAATATTTCGTTTGATGAGGCGATTCCAAAAATGATTCCAATTTCGTCTCTATCATCCGATTTACAAATTATGTGTACCGGCGTCGCGATTGAATGTAACAATAATTGTGAACTGTCATCGGCGAACGGTGCACCAATATGTGCGGTACGCGCATTTGGCATTTGGCATTTGGGCATTTTCCAATTCTGATGATGAAATGATTTAATAATTTGGACACAATGGCTACTTAGAGGTAGCACCTCTTTATGAGATGATTTAATGATTTAGCCACTATGGTGACTTTGCAATAAAACCTGTTTGCCATGGTGGTATAATTGAATTTGAATGTATAGTGAATATTTAAAAAAAAAACTTCATCTGAATAAAGTAATTATAATTTTAAATATGGATCCCTAGTATGTGTTTGAACTTTGTCTACTTTTCTTGATAAATATAAAGGGGATAATGCTTGAATGTTTGAAAAACTCATAATTTCATAAATTGTTCGTTTTCAATATTTTTTTATTATATTCTTAACAGATTACAGAAAATATTTTTGGGATTGAAATGGGTACATATGATGTCCAGAAATGATCAAAATTAATTAGGTTTCTTATAATCTAGTAAAAGATCAAACATGAAAAGTCAGAAAAAACACCGCACCGAATAGTATATTTTCGGAGATTCAATTGATGTTCATCTCTTTTTCTGAAATTTTTAATACCCTCAAATCAGCAGTTTTGTTTTTTGATTTAAAATTTAAGTGAAAATGGGCAAATTATCAATCAATTTTCCATTAAATATTGCCGGTGTTTCCTTTATATGGCTTTTCAAACAATTCATTCTATCAACGGCCACTCTATACTAACATCCAACGTAAAAACATAAAATTCACCAATCCGCACAATTCGACATATATATTTAACTAAATTTTCGTTTCATTGCATAATCGATCCACAAAAAACCGCCATAACATAACCGACTAAAAAAAATTTCAACACCTTATTGCACATACCCAAACACCCCATCAATCAACTTCGAGCCGCCGCGACATCGTCAAAAATTCCCGGATCCCGACTTAACAAATCTTCCACACAAGCACCCCGAAAAAAATAAATCGAAAAAATGAAAATGAAACACACACACACAGGGGGGGTCAAACGGACCCGTTCGAGAAGGGCTGATTGAGTGGCGGTGTCACGCGCATGGCCATCCATCATGACTGACGTCACGATGTCCAATAACCGAAAGACTAACGGCCACGAAAATAAACGAATTAACCCTAAAACGTGTGAGTTTTCGATTCATTTTTCCGTTGTGTGCTATCGTCGGTATGGCCGAGCCGTTTGTTTGACGTTGAGTGGTCGCGCGTATGTGGGTATGCAGTGAGGGGTCATTGTTTGGTATGGTTGTTGCAGTTTTGAGGTATTTTTGTATATGCATATGTTATTAGTATACAGGCCCGATGTTAATAAAATCTGCTGTTGATAACCATACTGTTATGTAATAAAATAAAAATTGAATATATTTATGCAAAACTATTTTATAACCGTGCCATTGCGTGATGTAATAAAACAAAAATTGAATATATGCAAACATTTTATAACCGTGCCCTTGCGAAAAGTTTCCAGAATATAAGATTATATAGAATAAGATTATAACCGTTATTATAATGACCATAAAGACTAAATTCGGAGCTCGCGTTATAGCCGTTCTCGTGTAGCGATCATAGTCGTTATATTTGAACGGCATACAGGCTTAATTGGAACGATAAGTCAAAAGCCTCACCAATAAACAAAGACATCTGTCATCGGTGATTATATATAAGGGATTCAAA
Organism: Hydropsyche betteni; assembly: GCA_028571205.2. Classification (NCBI taxonomy): domain Eukaryota; kingdom Metazoa; phylum Arthropoda; class Insecta; order Trichoptera; family Hydropsychidae; genus Hydropsyche; species Hydropsyche betteni. The sequence continues at coordinate 1,577,046 of JAOXNN020000006.1, forward strand.
TATTTTTTCCACTGCGTAATAATCGATGTATTGCATAAATCAATAGAGGCGCTTTCATAAGCATGATATTAAAGACATTGAGTGTATACGCATAAAGACCATTATTATTAGAATAATTTTGTAGACGCAAAAAAATAATCGTATCGACGCGTCGTTTTAAAGTCGCGGGCGTCATCGAACAAACGGACAGACAGACACACACAGAAATCCGCTATTATATATAGGGGATTCGAAAGTGAAAATTAATAAAAAAAAAAAATTAAAATCTCCCGTCGCACAACAAAACAGATGCAAAAGCGCATCATACACGCAGATAACATCGTCCATATGCACGAATGCAATTCTTTAGACGTCGAACGAAATTTATTCCCTCCACTCCCCGGGGACCACCCTTATCGATCCGGAGCGAACAGGGGGGCGGAATAAAAAGGGAAAAGTGGAAGCGATTCTGTTTGTACGGGAAGTGTATTACAAGATTCGGTTTCCCGGTTCAAAGTTGACGTATGGGTCGGGGTGTTGTGTTACTGACACAAATGGACAGGCCACGACATCGCTAATGACACGGCGGGTATATGCCACGTTTCCGAATAGCAGCCAGGGTGTGTGTGTGTGTGTGTGTGTGTGTGTGTGTGTGTATGTATGTATGTATGTATGTATGTATGTATGTATGTATGTATGATACATAAAAGAAGGGGGCTCTAGGTAATTGAGTTGTGTCGGAAGACGTTTTATTGTGGTAAATTGAAAAGTTGCGCGCGGCTGTGTGTCCCTGAGTGACGTCTTCGTTTTACTTGTTGTGATGGGCTGTCGAGTGGTTGTGGATGGATGTGAGGTGCGGTTGTGGGATTTTTTTTGTTCGTTTGGGTGGTATAGTTTTTGTTTGATGTTTCGATTGCAGATGGATCATTGATGTAGATGGATGAAAGTGTTAATTAAAATTTCGATTGAATTTGAGAAGAAAACGTATGAGATCAGAGGTCTTCTTTGGATGAGGATTGCCCTGTTGTTCTCCTCGAAAATTCTGTTTGAATCAATGGGAAATTATTTTTCTTTAGGAAAATTTTCCTGTTTTAATTAATTTTAAAGTAAAACAGGTCGAGTGTACCATTGATATGAGACAATAAATGAGTAAATAAATATAAATATTTGTTTTTCAATTTGAATTTCCGAATAACTATTTTTAAACATATCATTTTTTGTCAGAGTCCACCTTTGATATTTTCAAAAACTTTTTATTTCATATAAATGCTTAAATATACACAAATATACCAAGAAATCTCAAACAATATATCAACTACATACGATGACGACAATGACTCAAAATTCGACGAAATCGACAAGCTTAAAGTTGAAATTAAACAAGCAGCCCTTATCATATATTCAACATTAATATCAATAAAAATAACGAAAAATTAATTTTCTATTCACCTTAAATAAAAATAAAAAAAACATCGATTACCATATTAGCATCGCCTGATTTATTAGCAAGCACCACACATAATTTTTAAATCCTCTTAAAACGTTCGACGATAAGAAAAGATTTATTTCCATCCACGTGTATAAATCCCGCAACGCCACAAAAAATCAGATTCGGATTCGTTCGCAATTAAATCGTACGTTGTTCAGCCGTGCGGATAATTTTCCTTTGGCTGTGCGCGCAGGACGGGGGCCGAAACGAGGGTGACCATCCGAGCGGGTGGCTTCAAAGGGACACACACCATATTATATTATAAATCCGGTCGGATTATTGCGGTGCGTTAACTTTTCGGCGCCAAGCGACGCGTGTGCACCCTCATCCTCGTCTATTCCATCTCGCAGCTTTGCTGATTGGCCAAGTGATTTTACACCGGCGTGAACTTCTGCGAAATACCCTCTTGTTGCCGTAACAAAATTAGAATTATACTTGACGTTTCGGATTTGTGTACGGCGTGTGTTTTCGTAGGAATACGCTTGGTTGTAAAAGGGAGAAATTTTTGATTAGTATTTTTGAATTACGTATTAAATTTTAGGTGTTGATAGAAATTTGAGTATTTTTGACGTTAGAATATTGTCATTGTGCGGCTTGTACGCAGTGTTGTTCGGGACCGATTCAATCACGCGTTTTGACATACTGGTGTTAACGATTGTCGACGGTCGATTGTAATTATTGTCGCAATTAATCGCGACGCCGGTAAATCACCTATATATAATCAAGGATTTCTGTGTGTGTGTGTATGTTCGTCCGTTCGAATGATGCTCGCGACTTTTTATAGTAATATGATCTTTGGGCTTATACAGTTAACGTCTATATGGTGTTGATTACCTACAGCCTCTGGTTTTGCCTATATGTCACAAACAAATAACAAATGAACTATTTTGATTTTATTAATTAAATATTAAATATT
>JAOXNN020000006.1:1579529-1590490 GCA_028571205.2 Hydropsyche betteni
CACAATCGGGTTTTCACATTTTATCGTTTTCCGTTTCTTAAAAAAACCACAGCCGATGTTATTAACATCGGGCCTATTTACTAGTACCATATAATATTCATCACATAAAAAAATTTCTCGCTCCAATTAGTAATCTATATATATAAAAATGGATGTTTATTTGTTTGTTTGTATATTTGTTTGTTGTCGTATTACTCCGTTTGACCGATCACCATGAAAATTGGCACGTATATGTATTTTTTATGGTGAAGGTTTTTAGCATCACTAAAATAGGGTGACCATATTTCCCGGAACCCGAAACGGGACGGTCCGCAAACAAATTTTCCCTCACCTATATAAAACAAATATTTTTTATCGAGAAGGTTTTTGTATCATCAAAGTAGGGTGACCATATTTCTCAAAAACCAAAACGGGACAGTCCCGAGCAACACCGGGTACTACCGCTAGCTATATTATATATCTTCTACTATTTCTTTCTTACACAAAGACTTCGGCCCTTCTTTAGTTTATTATATTTAACAAACACACTTCTAAATAATTTACCACCCCACGATTGAGAAGCACTGCTCTAACTCACTTTCGTGCCATCCTCTTTATGTGCTGCGTTGTAAAGTAGAATAACGCTAGAGCGGTAATTCCTCAGACGCTCGTCGAAATTGCGAACCATAAACCCTTTACCGAACTATCCTTTGGCGAATTCGCATATGCTTATTTATCGCAAATCGAAAAACTATAAGTGCCTTGTAAATTTGGGCAAATTGTATAAGGCGGTTGTAATTTGTGCGGTTAAAGTTGTCGCCATCTGTTGATTGCTGATTAGTACTTTTAGTAGTAGCGGCCATTGAAAATAGATGGCTTTTTCTTGATCTTGATTTTGATGATTTAATTTTTTTTTAATTATAAACTTGAACATATTCGAGTAATTCATTTCAATTTGAGTAAAAAAATATAATTTTCTTATTCCAAATAAACATCAAAAAAAATATGAAAAAAAACTTCCATATAAAAAGATCCAACTTTCAACATAACGTCAAAGGTTACGAGATAATTTAATTAAAATTTATTTCTTCACAAAAATAAAACTTTCCAAAACTGAAAAAAAAAACTAAGATAACTAAAAAACTTTTCAGTTGCATCATTCAAATAAACACGAAAACTGAAAAACTCCTCGCCCGTTCTCAAAACACACCTACAATCTTTATCTAGCAAAACGCTAAACAGATAATTACTGAGCTGTAGAAAACTTCCTTTCGCCCCGTTTCAATCAGTTAACAGCTTTGTACGAGATTACAGCAAGAAAGTGGCAGGAACACTGCCAGAGATAGTCCTCTAGTTCTTTTTCAGAAGTCCAACTTTTCCCCGTGGAGGGAAAATCACTGAAACGGTGATTTTCCCCCCGCTTTTCCGAATACAACTCAATTCAATTCAGCGCTCATTTGGCTCGTTAACGATTTTATTTATCGGCACGATTCACTTTCGGTGGCCGATTTATCGCACCCGATTAGTTTATTTGTTATGTCGGAATTCGTTTAACGATCATTGTTTGTGAAATGATTCTTTTGATTATTTAATTTATTGCTTTCGGACGACTTTGATCTTTATACTCGTATATGATTAAGTCTTAAAATTTTCTGAAACTTTCAATTAAAATAATATTATAATAGTTAACCTCGCGTAATACGGTTTTATATGTCACAATTTTGAAATAATATGTTTAGTGAATTGTGACCTATTTTTATACATGTTTTATATAACATGGTTTTAAAAAAAAAAACGTATCCCTATACGTATTATACGAATCCTTATTTTATAAAATTATCAAATATTTCAAAATCGATTTTTTTTCTGAGAAATTAGATTGAAACTTTCGATAACATACAAGTTAACTTAAAGTAAATATTTGTTTTATCAGTTCGTACAAAATGAAATTTATCATTATGTATCGATACACAAAAGTCAATATTTGAACACAAATATTGGGTCGTCGAAAAATGAACATGACGAAGTATTATATAAATTTCAATTTTACAATATGTACAAAATGCACACGTAAAAGATAAGATTAAAAAAAGTATCAATGTCAATTTCATATAATTTCTGAATCATCGTAACAATCACTCGAGTTAAGGAGTTCAATCGAATCATCTTCAAGCGACTGAAACTGACAAAATTTGAATTAACTCATATCGAATAGTACATTCAGCTGAAACTTCCCCAATATACATAAATAACAAACTTCTTATACATCCGTTGCAGCACTCGTTTCGAAAGTGTTGGCGTCGAAGCGCACTCGCGCGTGAAACTTTTTAATTTATTCAAGTGACTTATCCTCGCTCCCTTACAGCCGTGGCTGCGTTCTCTTGACAAAATCTCGCAAAAACAAATCACAATTTGTGCGAAAACTTGGGAAATTTATTGCCGGACGTTTGTCTCTGCTGTGCGATTTATGCGAGGAGAATGTGTGCGAAGTGGAGGAATGCTCTCGATTCAATTACGCCTTCATCGGGTTGTGATTGAAGAATTGCGCTTTTTGAATTTGTTAAATTTGTGCATTTTTTAAATTGGGTTTTGATTGTGTTTGAAAATTGGGTGAATTTTGAGTTGGCATTGCAATGTTGTCTTTATCAAATGCAACTTGTATGATATTCATAGTACGATTAAGATTTTTTTTACATGTCATTGAAAATTTTATTATTTTTTATAATAGTATAGTTAAGTTACAGTTCAAATAAAATCGTCGAAGATTTAGGCATTTTTACGATAACTCTTAAAAAGTTCGAGTACTAAAAATCATAATTAATGGTACACAATTCCGTTTATGTATTGTCTATACTATTTGTTGCTTAACTTTTGAAATTAGTAGGAACTGTTACATAGTTATTAATCATACATTTAGTTTCAATGCCGCAATTAAGAATTCATTATAATAAATCATACATAAAACCCACATATAAACAAATGATTCCAAAAGCTTTTAGCTATAAAACTCCGTTGAAAACAATCTTAATCATATTTATTTTATTTAATGCACGTTTAAATTGTTCCTACTACAAATCAGTAAAATATCAAAAAAAAAATCATTCGTTTTTATAAAAGCAACAAAGTTCGCAACCCTGATTCATAATTCGACTGCAATAAACAATCTTCTCAATCTGAATCATTCACCAACACAATCCAATCCAAAGTTTTCCACGATAACTCACCCAAAGACAATCCGTCCAACCACGACTCGTCCAAGACAATTCGTCCAAGTAACAATTCGTTCAATCTGATTCAAAGGGCTCTAGAACAACTCATCCATAGATAATTCGTCCAAGACAAATCGTCCAATCTAATCCAAAAGGTTCCATGACAACTCATCCAAAACAAATCGCCCAATCTAATCCACAGAGTTTCACGACAACTCGACCATAAAAACAATCCATTCAACCACAATTCGATCAAAACAACTCGTCCAAGCGACGATTCATCCAAGCTTTACGTCCAAGTGATAATTGGTCCAAACTACAATTCGTCCACAACAACTCATCCAAGACAAATCGTCCAATCTAATCCACAGGGTTCCACAACAACTTGTCCATAGACAATCCATCCAACCACAATTCGGTCAAGACAACTCGTCCAAACGACAATTTATCCAAGTAATAATTGGTCCAAACGACAATTCATCCACGACAACTCATCCAAGACAAATCGTCCAATCTAATCCACAGGGTTCCACAACAATTCGTCCATAGACAATCCGTCCAACCACAATTCGATCAAGACAACTCGTCCAAGCGACAATTCATCCAAGCTTTACATCCAAGAGATAATTGGTCCAAATGACAATTCATCCAAGACAACTCATCCAAAACAACTCATCCAAGACAACTCATCCAAGACAACTCATCCAAGACAATTCGTCCAAGTAACAATTCGTTCAAGGCAACTCGTCTAATCTGATTCGAAAGGTTATAGAACAACTCGTCTATAGACAATTTGTCCAAGAAATCTTATCCAAGAAACAATAGGTCCAAACGACAATCCGTCCAAGACAAATCGTCCAATCTAATCCACAGGATTCCACGACAACTCGTCCATAGACAATCCATCCAACCACAATTCGATCAAGGCAACTCGTCCAAGACAACTCGTCGAATCTGATTTGAAGGGTTCTAGAACAACTCGTTCACAGACAATTCGTCCAATACATCTCACCCAAGCGAAAATTGGTCCAAACGAAAATTCGTTCAACGACAATTCGATCAAGACAACTCTACCAAGCAACAATCCATCCAAGCTTTACGTCCAAGTGACAATTGGTCCAAACGACAATTCATCCAAGACAATTCCCGCATACATTCCCGTCGTTTGGACCGATTGTAACTTGGAAAAATTGTCGCTTGGACGAATTGTCATTGGACGGATTGTCATTAGACAATTCGCCATGTCTACGATCCGAAGAACGACCGCAATCAATACACAAAACGCTCTCGAGCGGTGTCATCGAACGCACTGACCACCGTCGTCGGGTCATCAACGGTGGCAAAGGTCAAGCGACCGGCTCGTTGAATTTAATCACAAGTCACAACAGAGGATCCGCTCTCGTCGTGATTTATGACGACGGAGGTCCGTGGGTCTATAATACACGGCAAGATCGTGTGTCGTCGATCTCGGCGGGGTCATTTGTCGAGGGTCATTTCGGATTCATGACGCCGCATCGGCAGGATGTCGCATTTGACATGTTGGCAATGTCTGATGCGTTTTTTTTTTTCGCGGATGATTGTCGCTTCGGTGCTTCCTTGTGCGTTTGAAGATGGTGGGAAAATTTGTGGGAGTTGGTTTATGGGTGATGCTTCGTTGGTGTGTTTGTGATGGGTGATTTTGTGGAAGTGGTTCAGTTTTTGTGTTCCGATCTATTGATCATCGAATTCTATATTTTTAACTTCTTTGACTGCAAGAAATTATTGTTAAGATCGTTATTATAGTAATCAATAAAATATTTCGTTTGAAAGCTTCAAAAATTGAATTTATAATGTAAAAACTAAAGTATAATACATCCATCCTCCGATTTATCTAGTGATTATTTTTTACAGTTTCACTTTAAACAAAATGTGTTTTTTAATAGACGAATTTTGAATTTGTTAATAATAAATTTACAAAAAAAAAAAACAATTTTTAATTATACTTTTCTAAAATAAAAGCTATCCATAACCAAACAATATTTAGTACTACTAGGTTTGAGACTAAACTGATTTTTTTTTTCTTAATCAAACCTAGCCTAATCCCTAGGTGTCCCTAGGTATAAGGTTAGATTGGGTTGGGTTAAGAAAAAAAAATTCAGTTCAGTGTCAAACCTAGAACCCAATATTCTTCTCAAAATGGAAAAGAATCGATTATTTTAAGTAAAAGTGATTTCGAATTAGAGAAAATGAAAAAAAAACTCTTAATTTTTAGCAAAAATGAGGATGAATGTATGTCATTTTTGTATTAAACAATGATTCATATTCTGAATACATACATATAATATATGCTAATTATAAACACTAAATAAATTTTTGTACAGCTGTATAAATAATTTTCTATCATTTTTTAAATACATTTTAGACCTTTTTACGCAAATTCTTCTAAACCAATCATTCTTTTAAGTATGGACTTAATTTCTATATAAACATAATTTTAGCTTTAGAACCTATTTCACGTTTTCGTATAGATTCATAGTATTTTTTTATCGCGGAACATATCTACCGCACAAATCTTGTGATGGATGCATTACATTTTATATTGAACGATAATTCAACAACTATTCAAAATTGACAATGCGACACTTTCGAAATCATCATTTTTCCCACCTAAAAAAAGCAATATTTCCTCGAGAGAAAATGTGTTCAATATACAAAAAAAAAAACCGTCGACGCAGCGAAATCGGACAACGGCCACTCGGCCGAACGGCGCATAGAAAGCGCGTTTTTTCGGCGTTTTTCTTTAAAAAAATCTCCCGCCAAATGACCCTTTTTCCCGGAGTATGAAAAATTGCGCACCTACGCAAGGTACATGGTCTCGAAATGGCTTTTTAACGACCGCTTTCGATTGCTCGGATAGTGTCCGTCGGACGGAAGCGGAAGACACGCTTTATCAGCGTCGAAGATTTTCTCACGTCACGTTGGCCCGGATTAAACGGTTCTAATAATAGGCGTAATTATGCCCGTTTTTTACGTTCTATTCGGGAAAAAAATTGGGTTTGTTCCGTCGTTTGTTGTCGAAGATGTGCGGATTCTTTCGGTGAGGTCAGTGATTGATTGTGGTCGAGAGGCTGTATGTTAATTTTCGTGTTGTTTTGTAACGGTAATATAATGTGAAATTTTAATCGTTGTCATGTTCAATTTTTTAAAAATCGATTGGCTTATATCTAAATATCATGAAAATTGAAGAGTTAAATAAACTTTTAGTTATTTCGTGTTATGATTTGATCTGAATTGTGGAAAGTGATTAATTCGCTTTCGAGTATATCAAATGAAAATCAAACGTGTTTGCATGTGAATGTTTGATATGTTGAGTAGTATACATAATTTTGCAATAATCACCGATTTATCATTGAACAAAGCAATGTTAATATTGATATAATTTCTAATTACTTATATAACTAGAAAGGTTCAATAGAGTTAACTGAATTAAATATTATTTAGGAATTGGAAAATTTTCTATCCAATATTCTTTTATACGCGAAATTTCAACTCTAATGCTTTTTTTATACGAGTTTTTGCATACAAAGAGCCTTTGAATAGAGTCCGACATTTATTAGAACCTCCATACAAAAATCGCACGATTTTCTCCAACGAATAATGCACCCGTGATTGTCGTATGACCTTTTTAAGTGGCACTTTCTCTACTTCGTTTGTGAAAATTTTTCATTTTCGATATCTGCATGTGCAAAAAAAAGTATCAACTCTTTAAGAGACCAAATCGTATTCGTTTTTTGTGCAAACGCATTGCAAACAATTTCGAGGCGGAATTCCTAGACGATTACTTAATTAGTTCGACTATTCAATTAAAATACTAGTATGAAAGCGTGCTAAAACGAAACATGATGTTCGCATAAGTGGAGCGATTAATTAAAATTGATGATACGCGATAGCGAAGTCCCACAAAAAATGCGTGGAAAAATCATGTCGAAATATTTTGTAAGCAAAATTTTTTTGTGTCGTTTATAATTCGAAAAAATTAGTAGCCCTGACCGTGTAAAGTACAAACGAATGAAAAAGTTGATGTTGCAACTTCGGTTGCATGTTGCAGCTTGCATCGTACCGTTAAATGATCTGGACTGCTTTTGTTGACGAAACTTGTTTTTTCTATAATATAAATCTTTTACAAATTGTCCTTGAAGTCGGATCGTATCGAATTTTGATAATATAATATAAATTTGATATATAATTGATGGGAAAATTTTCGGAACGCAACGTGATTATCGAAAAGTTGGAAAATGCGTCGGTGAAAAAAAAATGGATTTAATAAAAAATGCATCATCAATCAAACTAGTGATGCGGCGACAATCATTCATTCGTCCATCGAAACGATGTGACGATAAAACATATCGCACGTTCAATTTTTTTCATCCCCTCTGGCTCAATTTGTAATCGAACAAAGGGGCGCAAACTGTCAAGGGATGAACTCATAATTTTTCATTTAATGTTTTTCAATTTGAATAAGCCGACACGCTCTATTGCTATAATTAATTTCCGTATGATCCACTTCACAAAAAAACCATATGCGTTTATTTTATTGTGATAATATATTTTTTATTAAAAAGCTTTGTAATCTACTTTTCATATATTTTAATCATTATTATGCACTTTATTTAATTGCAATTTATTGCAATATTTTAATGCATGCGTATTGTTGTATTTTATTTCTTTACTAATGTATGCGTTATTATCGATAACTCGGACAATTTAAGAAATTTGAGCGACAATGTAATCATTTGATACACTAGAAATTAGTCACCCGAGTCGCTCGAATCGCTCGAGTCGCTCAAGTTTCTCGTATCACTCAAGAGTCAAGAGTCAAGTGGCTTGACTTGAGTGACGCTAGTGATTCAAGCGACTTGAGCGACTTGAGCGACTTAAATAATTCGAATAACTTGAGCCACTTCTTCGACGTGGGTCACTTGAATCATTTAAGTCGCCCGAGTCGCTCAAGTTCCTCGACTTGCTTGAATAACTCGAGTCGCTCGAATCGCTCATGTGCTTTGAGTCGCTTGAGTAACTCAAGTGATTTGAACGACTTGAGTGACTTGGGTCATTCAAATCACTCGAGTCGCTCAAATCACTTGAGTCACTTAAGCGACTCAAGAGTCAAGTGGCTTGACTTGAGTGACTCTAATAATTCAAGCGACTTGAGCGACTTAAGTGATTCGAATAACTTGAGCCACTTTTGTTCGATTTGGGTCACTTGAATCATTTAAGTCGCCCGAGTCGCTCAAATCCCTCGACTTACTCGAATAACTCGAATCGTTCATGTGCCTTGAATCGCTTGAGTGACTCAAGTGATTTGAGCGACTTGAGTGACTTGGGTCACTTAAATCACTCGAATCGCTCGAGTCGCTAGGATAGGTTAGGTTAGAAACCTTACTTAACATCTAAGGTTAGGTTGAGTTAGGAAAACAAAATTCAGTTCAGTCTTAAGGCTAGTTCACACTACGCTAGTAATTTAGGAGAGTAGCGAATAATTTAGCGGCTAAATGTGTGCGAACCGCAAAAAATTAGTCAAGTAGTTTAGTGAATGATTTAGTCGAGCCGATCGAGTTGACTCTATTTTTTCGGGCGAGTAGCGCCCCCCACCACGCGTCCGTGTTTACCGCGCTCACCGGCTAAACAAGTTCTGACCTGTTTATTAGTCGAGTTCATTGCAAAACACCACTCACTTGTGTACTGTACTGGACGTATAATGCGAACGATTTCTGTGCAGTAGCGAGTAGTTTAACCACTAAATTACTCGCTACCCTCCTAAATTACTAGCCTAGTGCGAATTAGCCTTTAATTCCAGTAGTAAACAAATTTCTTACTAATGCAATTCTAACTAAATATTATTTAAATTTAATAATTATTCCATAGATGGCGCTAATATGCGCAATATATGCTATTTTCTAAACAAATTTCGCTTCAAATCAAAACGTTTTTTGATTCGAATCAACCAATTCTGCAATTTCCACAACTCCTACACGTTTCAGATACCTATCCCTGAATTTTATAATACATACATATATACATCAGGATCGATAGATCCAATTTCCTGGCCGCTCGCAAACAGAGAGCTATTCGCGATAATGACTTACGTTGGCACCCCCGCGTCATAAACATTCACTGCGGTGGTCGTTTAACTTTTAATCGGATTAAAATTCGCGGGGGCGGGAAAACGGGGTGCGATTCAAAACGAGCGGAGTTAAAATTTAATTCGAGTCCCCCCCGGAAAGCCGCCATATCAAGATGACTCATCACTTCGTCACTTTCGGTAATTATTTTTGACCGGGTACTCGTCTGCGGGGAGACGAGGGTAATTCGGATATTTTGTGTGCGTGTAGTGGCCGGACTGTTTTCGGGGCGCTTTGAAGATTTAATTGAATTTGTTTCGGATCGGTCAGATTTTAAGTGTTGCTAGATTGAAATGTCCGCTGATTGAGTTGGGAGTTTGCGCGAATATGATTTGGTTATAATTTCGCACAGGAATTTTTCGAATAATTAAATACGAATTGAAATTCGATTTGACACTGATCGCGCAATTCGTTTTTTTTAAACAGCGATTAATATTCAACTTTCTCGTGTGATGAACCAAACGTACGACAATTTATATTATATTATATTAAAAACGGAGAGAAACTTGAAGCATACTCGCCATATGCTCACACGAAATCGATATCCAATAAAATCGTAACTTTCTTCGTTCACGATTATTTACATGAATATATAATACGATTGACCTAAAGTTCCACATTTGTCAAACCATTGTTGAAAAGCGCATACAGGGAACAGAACCAAAACCGACATCATTCAATTCTAATACAAAAATATGACTTTCGATTCAAATATAATATTCATACTATACCACCGATTCTTTATTATGGAACATTCTATTATATGAATGTAACAAACAGGATTCACACATGAACAGCTCGATAAATTTCATTACTGGGCACGGGTCGTTATTTGTACAATGCCCTTTTTCACCAAATAGTGATTTCCAGTCCATTAAAGTCGGCCGATAAAGCCAGCCCCCGACCGTCGCTAATTCAAACGGGACAAACAATATTTTGCATTCGAGCAGAGCAATATGGTGGTTCATGGCGGTTTCGATGGGGGTTCGGAGTTTTGAGCATGTGCGTTATCTGGTGGGAATTGAAGTTGATTGATGTGTGTGGCGATTCAATCTGTATATGCTTGATCATTTTGGAGTTTAAATTGTTTTATGGTTGTGCAATTGGGTGATGGGATTTTAAATTTTATTATGATGAGATGTTTTTTTTTTGTTCGGATTATTGGTAGGTGTTGTGTTTTTATATGATCTTAAGAAAGCTGAAAGGTTTTTTGTAAGAAAATAAATTGAATTGAGCGACTCGATTATTGTAAATCCGTTTAATCTTTCGGTGAAGTACTTTATAATCTTTGGATCAATTTATTTGATTGAAAATATCGTTGAACATAAAATAGATTTATTTATTTTTTATCAATTGATAGGTTTCTATATTTTTTTTATAAATGATATAAAATTTTATGCGTATTTTCATAAAAATAAATTTCTTCAATAATAAATCTAAAATTGAATAGTTCATATCTACACTCATAGATGTCGTGATCGTCAATTATCTGAATTTTTATGAATTTTTATAAATTTTTATTACTTGAAATTACACCGGGCCTCGTATAACACGGTTTTATATAACACGGATGTATAAATTGTGGCATATTTTTTATACAACACGCTTTATA
>JAOXNN020000006.1:1592422-1604719 GCA_028571205.2 Hydropsyche betteni
AAAACGATAAAATGTGAAAAGCCGATTGTGTGAACTCGAAATGTGTACCCGATTTGAATATTTAATATTTAATTAATGAAATCAAAATAGTTCACCATAATCATCATCGTCATAAAAAAATTTTTAAAAAAAAGTTGCGAGCGTCATCGAACAGACAGACAGACGGACAGATACACACACAGAAATCCGCTATTATATATAGGGGATATTTTCATAACCGAAATACGACTTGGGCTAACGCGGTAAGATATAACCTAGACTGTCTCATTTGTCTGGCAAAGCCTTGTCCTGCAGTGGATAACTTATAGGCTGCTAATGATGATGATGATATAATATTTTTAGTTCAAGTAATTGTTTCGAAATATTCAAGTTTAGTATGTGATTCTTTCAATAAATAGCTTTGACTTGAATTCGATTGTTGTAACATTCTAATAAACTTTCAATTTTCATTTTTATTTCCGATCGGTAAATATGGTATAATATTTTCCTAACCGAAATACGACTTGGGCTAACGCGGTAAGATATAACCTAGAATGCCTCATTTGTCTGGCAAAGCCTTGTCCTGCAGTGGATAACTTATAGGCTGCTAATGATGATGATATAATATTGTTATTTCGAGTAATTGTTTCGAAATATTCAAGTTTAGTATGTGATTCTTTTAATAGCTTTAACATGAATTCTATCGTTATAACATTCTTATAAACTTTCGAATAATATGTATCGATTAAAAATTGAAAATATTATAGCATCTCATTGATTAGTTCGAATATACATATTTATCAAGTAATTTATTTCTAAATATTCAAATTTAGTATGTGATTTTTTCAAATAATATTCATTAAAAAATCTTGCCATATTCGTTGCATAAAAATAATTTGTAAATATGTAATAAATTTTCGAAATAAGTATCCAAAAATCAATATTGGTTTTATTTTGATTTTGTGTCATGGTAATATGTGTTGTTTCGAAACTTTAAACTAATCGCATGACATACAATTATTTTAATCAATATATGAATAAATTGTATCAATTATAAACGTAGATTATTTTCGATTTACTCGTATCAAAAGTAATTTTGATTGTGTCATTCATAAAGTCGTTGGTTTTTACTATAATATAAACGCATTTCTTTCTAGTTTTAAAACATCAATTTATTTCGAAACGAAATTCGAAAGAATGCAGATTATTTTGGACATTATCAAATAAAGATATTCGATATAATCTGCGCGATTGTTACGTAGAATATGTAAAGTAGGGTTAAATTTTGCATAATATTACGCATCCTATAAAAATATGAACCTATTTGACCTTTGTTTGATAATTCCGTATGAATTTTGAACAATAACATTTGTCTGGACTGTACGAATTTTGCCATTGTAATAATATGGAAATCGTTTCGTTCGTCGGACAAAATGTAAAAGTCGATGTCGAAACGTCTAGCGACAGTGCACGTTGTTGCATTTTATCGCTTGGAAAAAATATGCCGTAAAATCTAACCGATTCGTGTCCATTATGCAAGATTTTTATTTTTAAACGTTCGTTATTTGTGGAGAATATACGAGTTTCAATGAGGTCCTGCGTGACTACGAATTACTTACCTGGTTATCCTTACCTGAGTTACCCCTAGATGCTCCGACTGGTCTTTAGAATTTTTTTCTAAAGGATCTCTTTTTTCTTTTTGATCGATGGTACGTTTAGAAATATTATTATTTTTCACAATAGACGTCAAACTATTTCATGTTAGTATTATGAATACAATGTTTATATGGGGTGAATTTATAAAATCGATAGGATCGTGGTAATTGGTGACAATTTAGGTACATATTTACATTTATAACTAACCAAAATTTTTAGTGAAATCGACAAATTCACATTGAAAAGTACGTTATTTCATGTCCGATAACGATTGTCGATATTTGTGTTTGCTCGGTGACAATACTTGGCAAATATACGATAGCGCTGCAATATACATTTTACTAAAATTTTGCTCGTAATATAATGTAATATTTCCTTTTCAATAATTCTATGTTGTCAGTTCAATGCTCAGATTATGCTGAGGGACATGTGTTCATTTTTTTTTAGATACTTTTTTCCTCGTATTTTATGCGTGAAGATGCCAGATGACAAAATTGTATAAGATTTATCTTTTAGGATAGGTTTGCAGGTAGTTTTAATTTTTTTTTCAAATTCAGTTCGAAGGACGTTTCATTACAATGTTCGTTTTCCGAATGCGAACCGAATTACGTCACAATTCAAAATGGCCATTTTACATTTGAATTCGTCATTAAATTTGGTACTTAGCGAAATTTTATATAAACGTACACATTTACCAAAACGGACACAATCACAATTGAAACGATGTTGAAATTAATTATACGATTTCTAATGACATTATCCCCATTTTTTTCGCGATCGTGCATGTAAAAGAGTATTATGCAAATTGAATACGACTTAACATCAATTTCTTGCGAATTTTCGAATCATTTACAAAAATTTATCGTCCCGAATGCTACATTCAACGAGTAACATTGTTGCATCTCTACAACTCTCGTATTTTTAATGAAACTCCTACCCACAAAGATCCAATTAAACTCGGCACAAGTTTCTATTTTCTCCCCTCGATCTGATCAATAGATCGCTTTTGCATTCAATTATCTTGCAAGTGTGTACTTTTGGCCTTTTGTAGGCGTACGCGAAAGTAGCAATTCGTTGCGGCAACTTCATTAAAATACATCATTCTGAGAAATATCGATTTGCAAGTAAACTTATTTATAATATAATGAGAATGAATATATATTTTTTTAAATTTTATGTGCGCAATTAAGTTTTATATTCGAATTGTCATTCGAATATCGACGAACGTAATGATCTGCGCATACTCTGCACAAAACATCGTAATCGTAAATACGGAACACTTACATAAATTTATAATGTTTACCGTTATCCGATAACTTCCAATATAACAAATTAAATAGCATTTTTCATTTCGTAATTCAGCGTATAACACACACAGATCGAACGATTCTTCTTTTCTCGAAGACCACCATCAATCAAACGATTGACAAGAAACAGCCGCCAGTCATATGCGGAGCTATTATCGACGTATTTTTTTTTTGTTTGATTTTTTATTCATTATTATTTAATTTTGTATCGTGTATACTTTACCTAGGCTGAATGACCAGCGTTTCTTGAAGGTTCTCATCGTTTTGGTACTCGTAAAGATCGTGATCTTTACTGACCGACTGACGGAACTTTTATTTTGATTAATATTGGAAATGAAGTTTTTGTCTATGAAAAATTATTCAATTATTATTTTCATAAGACGAGATTACAATTATTTCTCACATACATAATCGCAATCTATTTTTTTATCGAAAATAATTAATAAAATAACTTACGAAACTCGACAAAATTTTCCGGTTCGAGTGATGATTTCACCAAATTTTCACACATATTAGTCGCGTAATCATTAAGAATTTTCACTTCAATCCCAATTCATTCGTTTTAAATAATATTCAATGTATAATATGATTTTATATAGATAGATTCGGTCCACTTTCGCGAGTTCCTACTCTGTCGATTTCGGCCCACTTTCTTCTCGACGCGTCCCACGCCGTTTTCTTCTTCTCCACCACGACGTTGATGATCACCATCATCATGGCCATCGTCATAGTCTTCTTATCTATGTTGGAAGCACTCTCTCGATACTCAATTACACTTTTACTGCCGGCTAAACACTGTCGAGTGGCTTATAAATGAATAAAGAGAGAACGAGAGACGGTATCGTCCGTTTACTCTCGCCGGTTTCTTTTCCTTTCCAAGAGTGCGCTTTTTGTTTCGATAAGCAAAGAAATATTGTATTCATAAAAATATCGTATGTAGCTTTGTGTTATATCTTGAATTTCAATCAAGATGATATAAATTATCATTCTAAGATGAAATCTCTGTTGCAATCACATATTAAAACAAATAAATTCAATTGCTCGTTATTTTGATTTGATAAATATAAAAATATGTATTATAAGTACTTGTGACATGAATCGATCGATAAACGTGTTCAATATAATTTATATATTCTATATATTTACTAATAAATAAGTGTTTCTAATCTAAAATTATTATCGATAAATATTCATTTTTCAACTTTCACATTAACATAAATTTATCCGAAATCTCATTTATCAATATACAAATGCGGAATTGAAATTTAAAGGTTAAAAATACATGCGCCATTTCTATGAAACTTCAAATCCGGGTAATCTACGTTCACTTTATACGATCTATCATCAACTTTTTTTATATTTTATTTTTTTAGATCAATCGATTAAATTCTTTACATGAATCCATAACGTACTTCATATTTTAATACGTATTACAAGTTGCTAACTTTCTAGCGGTAAATATTCAACAAAAATCTGTTGAATATAAATAATTAATATTAATATTTCAATTTAAATAATGTTATATTACAAGTTGTATGAATCATTTAAATTATAATATTACATTTTCATTTGAATTTTAAATATTTCAGCAACGTTATCATTCATTGACACTTCGTCGATGAATAACTACATATGGAAATATCGGAATATGGTTTTTCATCGTTCGATCCCAAGACAATAACTCAGAAAAGGTTTACCTTGAATTTTGTATTCGGGGAACTTTTCATGGTGTTTATTTTACTATGCTCACGGTTCGTGTGTGAGACTAAACAGATTTACTATACACTTTGCGTAAACATGGCCCCAAATACTGTTCAAACCGAAACCCACTTCTTCATTTCAACTACCGATAAATCGGAGATTTCCAAACGTGTCATAGTTGTATTTTATAAATCGAATTCTTCACACATATCGAAAGAGAGCCACGTGAAAATTTTCAAACGGTATTGCGTAGAAAAGTTTGTGTTAAATGTTCTTTGGAAAACCTTCGATTGTTGTATTCAAACTCTTATGCGAAAACTTTGAAAACTTCTGAAACTCGCAAGTATTCGAGATCCCATTTTATGTTAACTGATCCGTAAAAGTGATATATTTCGAATGCTACGTCATTTTTTCTATCATCATAGCGGATCGTCGTTCCGATTTTGTACGCCTAAAAGTATGCGATACGAATCACTTTTCAATCGGACAAATCTCATTATCATTCGTCACACGGCCGTTCTCATATTCTATTTTTCGTCATTGTAGTCAAATGAATCTAGTTTTCCCAGATTCATTGAAAAAATAATTTGATACGTGCTCTATGCTCGTTTTCATATTTCTCTGCGCATATTAACTCTGCGAGATTAGTGATTTGTGGCCGTTTTAGATCGCGGCTTATACTAGGAATGTGATCGAGACGAAATGAAAGTTTTTCATTGTAATTTCTATTACAGAATATGAAATTGGAACATATATGGTAATCGCTATTATAGTGTGATCAAAATAAATGAGATTCATATTCAAATCAGTATGAATTTTTAATTATTTAATCAAATGAAATTCAACAGAATAATTATAAAATTTAATAGAAAACATTAACACGTAATACTGATATTTTATAATTTTCATCGCCATAGCGAAAATCTAAAACACGAAAACACATTAGATTTATTAAAACAGCAAACACGACATCCTGCGGGACCCATCCACCATTCACCGGCGTTTTTTTCCCGATCCGAACTCAACAACACATGTTCCTCGAAGAAAAAACAGTGCAAAGATCGGGATTACCGCGATATACGTTCCCGTAATGGATTTCGGAAAAGCCCGCCGGATTTGGAGTTTTCCCTGCGAATTTCCACGCGAATTTTCCGCCAGGTTCGTCTTGCGGAGCTCGCGTGCGTGAACCGTCGCATTTATATTACGTATATTGTGTTTGTGTTGTGTGTACAAGAAAGTCCATTGTTCGTCTGTTCATTGTGTCCCCTAAAAGTTGTTTTCCCATCCACTTGCATGTCATTCGTGTACACAAAAGAACGATAGTTCGCCCTTTTGCGTATCGCTCGTCGATCTACTTTCTTCGCGAACACTTCCTAGTTTATTATGTTCTTGTGTGTGATATTAATAAAATTTATCCGAGGTCGTAATTGATCGAATATTGTTAGTAAAAATCTTCAAAATTTCGATTGGATATATAAAATCATGTGTTGATGTTATTTTATTATTTATTACTTCATTGTTAAAATGTTGATATAATGCGGGTCAACCTAAATCGATACAACGTACCGTAAACGATCATTCATCTTGTTGCATGCAATAAATAACAACCTTTAAAATGCCATAAGAAATTTCTTCATAGTTCGATATATAATTTCGGTCTACTTATCCGAATAAAAAATTACACAAACGACCCTGCAATTGTCAATATTATGACACTGATCATACACAATAAAAAAAATTAACGATCCCATCAAAGGATCGAATAATCACACGTACACGTTGCGCAAAAGCCTCGAACCTTCGCCGAACCGTGAATGTCCGAAAGCCTTGGTAATCAATCGCCTACTTATAACTACAACAACGTATATAGATTTTATAATATCAAAAGCACATCGCTCTGACGCAACTGGTGTATCGGGAACTACGAAAACCGCCGACAATGGCGTATCGATGTTCGTGTGTTATTTTTTGGGGCCTGTTGTAGTCTTGCAGCACGCCCCCGACGTGGTTTTGTTTCGCAATCACGCTGTGCGATTCATTTTGGCTTTTAATAAAATTGTTTTATTATATTTTTGGACGTTTATCGTTCGGCTCGTGTGTGTTTTTGTATTGAATCGTCGTATTGTAATTTTCGGACGCGAGATAACGAAATATAATATGTAGAATCGTTGCCATTTCAATTCGATGAATTAATGTAAAAGTCGGCAATTCGGGGCTCAGAAAATCATATTACTAACTAGAATATGTTTACAAGATTAACGCAACTAAAAGAGAATTAAAAAAAACAAGTTCATAATTCAAAAAAATGAAAACTGTTCGAAATTTTTCAGCACTTGAATTATTTGTATATAATATTTTATTTGAAATTGAAAATTTCTTATTGTCGGATTTTTCAAATCTTTCTTTGACATCTGGTGTCTTGTTAGCGTTGGGATTAGTTGTATCGAGTCATACTTCCAAAATAGTATATCTTTTATTGTATTTCTTTATATTTTATAATATTTAGTGAAAACAAAACGTCCTTGAATACTAAATTCTATGAAGATGCTTTATATACGTTTTGAATCATATAATCCTTCCGCGATCATTGATCGTCAAAAAAACTAATCTCTCACCAACAATACATCAATACCGTTCTTTTCCAACGCCCAATTTTCAAAGACATGATTGCGACACTTCTAATCCACACCATCTGCTCCTCTATTATCGATACATACACACGATCTTCCGCAGTTTTACATTCGCTAGCGATTGTTACAATTCGAGCATCGCTTTCGCCGACGTTATGAAACGTCAGAAGCAGCGGCTCTCGTTTCGTCTTCTTTTGCTTTCTGTGTTGCCCAAGTCGTTTTTCAACACTGGCAGCGGCAAAACCGACTGTTTTGTGACATAACCATTGTCTCCTAGGTATCAGGGTCGTTCGTATAGTTCCGTGGATTTGTGCAATCGAATGCTCGAGTTGGTATCGGTTTTATTTTTAGTGCCGTTCGTAAGCTGTGAATTTGAATTCTTGAAACTTTACAGTCGATCCTTGTTGGATTTGTTACGTATTTTCAACAATGGTGATTTATACGCCACTCTAGTGTCAACTACAATTATGTACAGTCTAAAAATAATAATACGTTAAAATTGGTGTTTTGAAGTCCATACAATATCATTTCCACTTTCGTTTTCTTTGTTTTCGGGCAACTCGCGCTTCCGGAAGTGGCTGAATGTAATGGCTTGATTCAATGCTGAATGACTCTGATTTTGAACAATATTTGGTTTGCGGTAATTACGTTTTGTGGCCTTTTTTACGGGCGCTTTGAATTTTTTTATACTACGCAATCTACAATGCCTCCAATTAATTCCGCATTAAAAAAATCAAATAAATTTTCTATTAAAAGTATAATTTATGAAGATTACAGACTGAACCCGATCGAAAAGATCCGTTCAGTGCGACGCGTTATTTTTTTTACTAAAAAGATGTGATTTGTCAAAAATAAATAAAAAAACGTAAAGCCAAAAACGTGATCCACACATTATCCGTGAAATAGACGAATAAGCAATTTCCGTCTGAGGAACATAATGAAGTTCTTTGAGAGACGATCTTACCACTCTTGGGTAGAGGAGCAAAGCACAAAAAAGCTACTCGATACGAGATTGCCTGTCACTTTCAATCTTTCGAGCATAGAGAACGATTTTATATGTTTTAAACACATCGGATTTGCCTTTGTGGAGATAATCTGTACCATACCGTATGGCGGAGGTGCGTTCACACGGTGTACAGGTATTGCGTGGGTGGACGACAATATTCCAAAGTCGGGTCTCTTGGATGTGTTTTTCGTATAAATTCG
This sequence comes from Hydropsyche betteni, assembly GCA_028571205.2. Taxonomy (NCBI): domain Eukaryota; kingdom Metazoa; phylum Arthropoda; class Insecta; order Trichoptera; family Hydropsychidae; genus Hydropsyche; species Hydropsyche betteni. The sequence continues at coordinate 1,600,902 of JAOXNN020000006.1, forward strand.
TATCGGTGATTTTATCATCGGGCTTCTAAGAATATGTGCCGTAGTCTATTTATGTATTTGGTGAACAAATCGCTCGTTTTGTATGAATCAAACGTAGTTTTGTTGCGCGAAATGGAATAGTATCGATCATTGTATTCAAAACACTTTCTCCCTGATAAATATGATTTGATTTAGGTAAGTGCAGTGTTAAGTAAGAGATGCGAAATAATTTCGGTATATTATGGAAAATTTGCATATAAACATAGATGTTGGCAATTTCCTACATAATGCAATCTGCAGAACAGCGGCTGTTTCCATAAAGTGTGGGTTCGCGGTGTCTCATAGGTGAAAGGCACTCACGGTCAGGTTTTGTGACTGTCACTATGTATATAAATAGTTGTATTATAATAGCGTATGGCATAATTGTCGTATGTCTGTTTTCTAACCGAGACTTATTGATTTGACGAGACGTTTTGCTTATTTTGAATAGACGTGATAATGTCATATATTATAACGACTTGCTCAGTAATTAGTTAGAACGCATTGGAAAGTGCATTTTACTCATTGAATTGAATATCGTTAAAAACCATTCAATTTTAAATATTTATAATATTTTTTCAAATGTTTATTGTTTTTAAGTACAATTTTTTCGTTTAAATATATATATTTTTTATAAAAGATTAAAAATGAAAGTATACTATTGAAAAATTACTTCGTGCGATTCGTCGAATCTTATGCATAAAATTTAGAACGATTCGCGTAAATCTCACGGATGCGCAGAACGGCTCTCACGTTTCGAATAACGGACGTTTCGCAACCGAAAATTTCTCGATACGAAAAAAAATATATAAAACAAACACAACCGAATATAAAAAAAAGAAGAAAAGTCATCACGTTTTGAAGTTCATCGTCGATGAGTCCATCCATCGTCAGCGTTGCGAAACAAAGCGATCGCGGGACCAGAACGACCGACAGTCTCTGCTTTATTTGACTCTTTTTGTTGTTGTTTTGTTTTATCACGTTTTTTTTTAGTTAGCAACAGTTCTTTTCGCGCTGTATGCTTTCGTTTTATTAGTCGATTTCGTCTCGTTTGCCAATTAAATTTAATTAGAGGTATTTCTTAATCTTTGTGCGTCGGTGCTTCGGCGAATCCGAGACGGTGCCTAAATGGAAATTATCGATTTTTAATTAATTTAAGTTTTAAAAGTGTGCGGGTGTTGTTTTGTCAATTTGAATATGTTTTAGTAAAAATAAAAATCGGGTTTTGTAAGAAAGTAAAATTTATCTGTATTATGTCGAAATTAACTTTCTATCTGATTCTATTGTTCGATCTTGTTTGAAATATAGTTTTTTGTATGCAAAATATTTTTACTAAGAAATTTTGTGATTTCTATGAGTTTTCATTGTTTCGTTTTTAGGCGCAATGAATTTTTAAAACGTGACAAGTAATGAATTGTGTGCTCTTTTAATGGGTATTGCCTTATATGAAAATGGGCATGTCTTGTTCAGAGATTAGTATTATTGTATTTGGTTTTCAAAGATGTGTTAACTTGATGCTTGACACTTCTAGGTAATTCAATGCCAGGGTTATTTCTCTTAGAAATCAGTATGTAGAAAATTTTACACATACTTACGATTGAATCACTAAAACTTTCAGAAATAATTTGCGATGTCGTAAAATTTTATGTAACAAAAATGTGCACTTTAACAGATGTATACTGAACGCCTGAAAAAATTTAGCCCGTTTCATAATTTTTTCACATCACAATGACGACAAGCATTATCAACATCCCCATTCATCCACAAACATTAAAACAACCTGTCAAATCTTTAGATAAACATTGAAAACATTTTCTGAAGCATTCTAAACATTTTTTTCAACATCAACCATCTTGATAAAAGATGGTTATTCTCAGAAATGTGAAGGAAACGTCGCCATCCTGCTCAAAATCAACCACAAACCTGTCATTAGTTACTAAACCCGCTACAACTTTAATTACAGAATGAAACCTTGATAATTCATCTATTGATAGTTTTATGAATGCTGATTTTTTTTATTTATAAATATTATATTGCTATTTTTATTAAATTCACACATTATAGGTAATATAAAATTTATGAACATTCGATATGATAGCACTAAAAAAACTTATCAACTTTTTATCTATGCTTCACAATAGAGCAAGAAAGTTTTAGTGCTGAAACAATATCTGATGTATTTAATTAAATATAATAACAGATGCAAATCTTCGGACATTCAACATTAATTTTACAACCATTTCGTTTTATTTGTGCGAATTAGGAGGTCACAGCTCCGAATTTCCGATCCGGTTCTTGCGATTTCTCGTCCCCGACAATGGAGCCGGCTCGTGACGTAGCTCTTTGACCTCTAATTTTTTCGACATCTCTTCTTTTTTCGAGTCGTTTTTTGTGGTGAAAGTCACCGCATATCCGAAGTCGACTTTTGTTATCGTCGCGGCCAGATCACTATGCTAATCGACGCGAGAAAACCCACGGAACTGTGTGTATGTGGTGCTCGCTTTTGCTCCTTTTTCGGTTCGGGTTCGGGTTTTTTTTTGCGGATTTTTAAGTGTGTAGTCGGTGTGGGATTGTGTGTTTGGTTTTTGCATTAATTTGTTAATGAGATCGGGTTAGAAAAACTTGTTGAATGCCAAGCGGACTGTCGATCTTTTGATGGGATTCGGAATGCGATTTAATGAGATATTTTTAAAACTATTGGTGAAAGTGGTTATGTAATTGAATGTGACTTGGATTGTTATCCGGTCATTTGTACCTAAATAACAAAACTGATTTTATTATCGCATAATGGTTTTGGACAACTTTCACAATAATGGAAATACTTAGAGCAATCTAGAAAATAAAAATGATCCGAGTTTTAGTTATTATCTCGTTGCTTTGTTTGTGTATCTAAAAAACGGCTCGCATCAATAATACAGTTCGCTTTCATTTTTTAAAAACATGTAATGCTCTTTTGACAATAGCTTTGTTTACTTACTACTGTAATTACATATCCATTATCTCGTTACTTTTACTTCATTTAACGAGTTCAAATCGTTTTGTTATTCTCGTTTTTTTTTTTTGTCGCCATCGGAAATATTCTTTCATGATAAATTTTGTACTTTCGACTTCATATGAGGAGTTTAATGATCGATTATATAACAGAGTGTATAAAACGTGACTTTTTTGTGTGCGTGGAAAAAACCGAAATTAACTGGAAGTAGTAAAAGTTAAGACTCTCCTTAATTTCGTTTTAATTTTTCCCGAGATAAAAAGGGACTTCAATTTTTAATTAGTCCTTCCAGGACTTAAACCGAGGATTAATTCACTAATCTCGTCCCGTCTCGTTCTTTTTAGGTGAAAACAAAAGACTTTTTCCGACCGCATGAATACCACAGTATCATTTATCATTTTTTTTCATTTAGACAGTAAACAACACTATACATAAGAAATTTATTAAAAAATTGAATTGATTTTTTTCTTTTACAATTCGAAATTCCACGCCGTTGTTTAATTACAGCCTCTTTCATTATGTACGGGAATCGTGTTGTGAGAATTTTCAACAACGAAATTGAGCGTTTAATTTTTAACATAATAAATTAATCGGTTCATTATGTATTTATATAATCCGAACATTTGGAATATTTCATCGAATTTTATCACCGATGTCTAGTTTGTAATGTAATTTCCTACAACACATTCCGAACCGATATTTTTTTTCTGTTAATCACAAGAACAATTTAACGATCCGGCCAGCGTTCATCAATGGATTGTAAAGCACGCATTCGTTATCGTCCCAACACGGAATTAATGGCTCACGT
>JAOXNN020000006.1:1608374-1624213 GCA_028571205.2 Hydropsyche betteni
AAAATATTTTTGAATTATCGCGCGATAAAATGCGCATAACATTCCATAATCTCACCACAGATTATAACCTTAATACGTCATTAAATGAAAATTATTAACCACAAAAATAAAACGAGATACGGAGAGGTCGCAGTACTGTTACATCGACAACACTTTTATCTCGGACGAACATTAAAAATATTCACTTTTATCGAACTGCCATTAACTCGGTCGGCGTTTATCGACACGCACATTCCCATAATGCGCTTCGAACACACATTTATCAATTTTCGTTTTTCTCGTGTTTTTGTAATCGCTTCTCACGTGTGTTATTTCATACGGATCGTGACACCGAGTTGACCGAGTGCACAGTGCTAATACTGTTATAATGACGAGACGGTTGCGAGTTTCTCGGGAAACGCACTCGGTGCGGTGTTGAATGTGTTAAAAATATATTATTTTGGATTTGAATTTGGAATTGTGAGGATTGGGGTTGGATTGTTGATTTTGTGTTTGGTCAGTGGATTGGCGCTTTACCGCGCGTTTGAGTCTCCGCTTTAATGTAAATTTAATGGCGATCGATTATTGGTTTTTGTATTGATTAGATTATGAATGTATGTAATTTTTCATATTTTGAACAATCATTAACATTTTACATAGATTATTAGATTAAATAGAGTAAACTTGAATGATTCTGTGATATAGTTTTTATACTTAAATCAATGTAATGAATTTCATTGATTGCTATGACCTATGACAGCGGTCTTGATAATACTTTCCTATATGTAGTTGAATTTGATGAGTAAAAACTGAATTAATAAGCGTATTATTTGATTATTTTATATATTTACCAATTTTGTGTGACATCTCAAATGATTAAATCTAATATGTCTAATTTCGTGATACTATGGTCAATTCAAATTTTTAAGACTTTCATATTCATCCCTATAGATATTCAAATAGGAAAATGTTATAAAATAACATATTATATAACTCTGCTTTATTTATTGAACGTAAATTTTATTTTTTTATGCAGATTAAAAACCTTGTTTACTCATTTGAATCATACGTGTCGAAAAAATCAAAAACTTTTCTATATCAACATCGCACGTGAACTGTTATCACTAGATTATATCAAAATAAATTTGTGTATTTATTGACAGCTTCTAATAGATATTGTTATCGAAAATATATCAAGGAAAACCAACTTTATTTGAAGTTATCGCGAATCTATCCGAACTTCCCCTATTCGACGCAAATGTTAAATTATTCAAAATATCATGAAGACATTTTAAAATTTACCGATTCGAACGCCGGCCGCGTGTCCGACCGTTAACCGAAACACTTCAAAGCGAACAATGGCGCCAATGAATAACAAACAAGCGAACCCATTTCCGAACTCGCAAACCGCCACAAATCGAGACCGATCATTCTGGACCATCGACAGCCTCCACGGAGAGGCTTCAGATCCTTTTTCGGTGACACACATCGTCGTCGACTTCTCCGAGGGGCCACAACGAGGTCGTCTCGCGAAGAAGCGGTTCTGTTCTTGTTGGTGCGCGTGCAAGATCTTCTTATACCGTAATCCACTTCGCACCGAGATCGAGGGCCATCGTTGGCCATTGTCTGTGTTCGAAATGTGTCTTGTGTGTGAGTGCCGTTTGGATCCGAACGATGTGTCGATTCGGTGTATGTTGTGTAAACGGTCCGATGTGAATGTTGTGTCGGATGAAATGCGGATTGTTTGTTGTGCGCTTGTAATGTTCTAATGCTTTAATTAATTGGTGGGAAATCGTTAGAGTATTTTGTATTCGATTTATTTGCATATTGAACGTTTTGACCTAGTTTTTTTTAAATTCCTGTTATATAAATTTTTTCGTCTTGATTTATTATCGCCTATATATAATAGCGGATTTGTGTGTTCGTCTGTTCGATGACGCTCGTAACTTTTTCGCGAATATGGTCTTTATATGCGTATAAAGTTAACTTCTATAATATGATGCTTATTACGTACTGTCTCTGGCTTTGCCTATATGTCGTAATTATGACAATAATAAATGAACTGGTTTTATTAATTAAATATTAAATATATTCAAATCTAGTACGGGCATCGGGTAGCCTCTACTTCTGGCTTTGCCTATATGTCACAAACAAATAACAAATGAACTATTTTGATTTTATTAATTAAATATTAAATATTCAAATCGGGTTTTCACATTTTATCGTTTTCTGTTTCTTAATAAAACCACAGCCGATGTTATTAACATCGGGCCTATATACTAGTAAAATATAACATGTAAAAAAGCACTTGATACAATAAAGCCTAATCGAAATTTCGATAATGAACTTCTATTCAGATTCTTACAATTATCGCTTTTGTTCGGAATGGGCTAACAATACAATTTGCAAATAACAAATTTACATGTTAATCAACCGAATTTTCACAATCACATTAAATTATTCCAATTTTATCAAATGGGGTCTCAGATTCACATAACGGAGGCCTCGAATGCATAATCGCCGCAAATCCGGATCCGCACAATGTCTCCGCGTTTCAATCGTCCTTGGTCTACTATAAATCGCAAGAACAATATAGAATTCATACCGAATCGAAAAAAAAATGCATTTTTATACTAAAATCCGTAAAAAACGCGACCTTCCCGCAATTGAACACGCTCCTAGCAAAGGTCGCGTTGCTCAAGTCCGCATCATTGTGATAGGACAACAATTAATTGCCAAATTACACATTTCGCAATGGCTTTGTGCAATATTTACACGTTTCGTGGGTCCAGCATTTGCTACGTCGAATTGTTTATCGGTGGTCGGTTCGATTGTGTTCGAAAATCGGTATTTTTGCCGCTCTTCTGTGTTCTAGTGTTGAACGATTGTCGGTATCGTCGCAAGAAATCGCTCGAACGGCGTACCGTTATGAATCGTTAGCGATCGTGAACCTTTTTGTTTTTGTGGTGAATTATGTTTGTTCGAGGTTTGATTGGAGTTTTTGCGGTGATCATTCCAGAGGTCGCATGGCAAAAAATTGCGAGTTTAATGAACGAGGTACGATTTTATGGTTCGTGTTTGACGCAATAGTACAATTGTAATTTGATCGATTAAATAAAAAATAGCGTGAATTTGTGAAATACGGTATCAAAGATTATTTAACACTACGAGAGTACTACCATAGAAAATCAGAGTAGTTGATTACGTAATTGTTTCGCAAAAACGTACAATTACGATTGCGTCAACTAATTGATATTTCGTTTAATTATTATGTCATCATTGTCATTTTTCCGATTTCCCCTTGATTCTCACGATAGGTTTCCATCTCAACCTTTTAATGTAACTGTTCCAGCCTTGAAATTGTTCATAATTCCGTCAATGACAAGGTTAAGAGTTACTCAACTGTGCATACTTACAAATTAGCAATGCTGGTATAATTATATGATCATTAGTAAGCCTAGTTTTTTTAGCGCTCTGTATACGCAAGTACAAATAATCAATACTGTTTTGAATAAATAAACGATCAATCGATAAGGAAGAGTCGCATGTCGGAATTTGTTATTTGTTTTCGAAATTCTGGATATTGCGTGTTAAAAAAAGTGTACTTCAACTTCTTTCGACATTTTTAGTAATTAATCATTATTATAATGTCATTGTTTTTTTGTGATATACTCTATTGCGCGTCAAATTTCTTAATTAATTAATTTAGTAATTATCTTTTTTATTTGTACAAATTATATACTGAAATGTTTCGAAGCACTTGAAAATCGTAATATAAATAATAAACGTGATATTTAATCCATAAAATAATTCAATAAGACAGGATGAAACTACTTGTAATTATAAACTGAACTCGAACGTCTTAAACTCGAGTGATTCGACTCGATAAACTGTTCATAAATACCATCCAAACTATCATAAATGTTTAACTATGCAATATACAGAATATAACCAATCAAAAACATCAATTCAACTTCATGCGATTCGATAAACTCTACGAACACAGTCCACTCTCTTTCACACACTAAATTAACTCGTAAAACGTCTCATAGAAAGGTTTAATCAAGCGCTAGACAGAACAAGATCGGGACCGTGAACTGTCCATTTCGAACAAGCACAATCCAATATCTTCATTTTACGTCTTCACAAACATAAAACCAATATAAAATTCGTCTCGGGAAGGTTTAATCGAGCAGAGACAGTTTGTGCGAGAGCATCTCGTGGACCACTTTCTAATAATGGACGAAACCGTAAAACCGATCTCTTGCCGGCTGCACTTTCTTTCGCCAATTATTCGCACTGGCCGACTGCTATCGAGAGCTTGCACAAAATGCACTCGAACAAATCGATCAGTGTACTGAACTACCACTCCCCTTTGCTTTTAAATTGCCACAGAGCTTCGCAAATGTTTGCGCAGTTTCAAAAAATCGAAACGGAAACGCTCTATTTGCGGCCGATCGAGTCAATTTTTTTGTTTGTTTAGATTTGAATCAAAATTTTATGTAAACTAACTTTGTTTTTCTTTTTGTTGCAGGTAAGAATGATCAATCGACTTATATTTGTAAGTTAAATTTTTTACAAAATACTTCTGATCCTTTATAAATCGAGAGGTGAGTGTACTCTTCGAAGATCGCTTGACTAATCGGTCGGACGTCTTCTCACGCTGTTTTGAAATTTAACCACACATAATAAGAGTAGAACAAAAAAAAAAAACATAGTGTACAATTAGATATAAAATAAAGTGTATTCGCCTCTTCTTTGTGTGGCGTGTCATTCAAGCTGGATGGATCCATTAAGAGGCGACTCCCCAGACGCCTGCCTTCTTTTCTTTCCACTTCTACCATATTCTTTTTTCCATACTTCTTTTTCTTCCACTAGAGCTTCTTCCTCCTCGCCTCGGTATAAATTAAGTGAGGATATCTTTGGGGTCAACATCGGAGGGCGCTAAATATAGGCGGGTACATACTTCTGCTCACAAACTACTAGGAAGGCAATAAAAGTATCTGGTTTCTCTCGGCTCCGTGGTCCGGCGTTTGTATTTTATTTACGAACCAGCTAAAACCGGGTGTATTGGTGCCGTAATTTTAAAGTCAATTGTCGCAAGTTCGCAACTGATGTAATTACACGACCTTGTGTGGGAATCTCCATCGTTATTGGATCTGTGATTGAAATTGATCGAATCAATCACAATTGGACGTGATTGGAACATGTTGTAGTAGGTCATGTGTTTCATAACAATTTATATATAGATCAACGTTGAAAGTTCATCGTTTTATTGTAACAGACATACGTCCCGAACACGAACCGTCCGAAATTGAAATAACACATAGAATAGTACACATTTAAACCGGGATTTTTTACGCAAATTAGTTTCGCGCGGCCAACCGGCGCCATGAATAATGGAAATTTAACTTTTGAAATCCGGGATTACACGTCTTCCCGCCCCTGGGGCCTCTGTCAAGCAATTCAACAACATCATGCTTATTTACCACCCTGTACATGATGGCACATGCAATATTATGTGTTGCTGCTATCGTTGTGTGCGAAACCCTACTCGGGTTAACTGTGAAAGTTTCAACTCGAGTCGTGCAAATGTCATTTGTTTCGTTAACGTTAGTGTCGTCGAAAATGTTAACGCGATCAGTCAAATTGGTTAAAGTTACGTGTTATTAAACGTCGTGCGGTGTTTGGATTTGTTTGATGTTGAAATATTGTTGAGACGTTTCGTAAATAGGCAAATTTTTGATCGCTTTTAATCAATTGATTTATATATTGTTAGATGTTAAAAATTTAACAATTTATATACAAAAGAAGTCTTTGTTCCAAAATAGCGAAGACACGTTTCAGCAGTGAATATCTTCGCGATAGAAAGCCCAGCATCTGGTCTCGCTCTGTTCGGACATTCTTGTGCTGCTGAAAACCGAAAAAAAGAAATCTGGATCACTCGGTTTTATTTTCGGTTTAGTTTTCTCGTCGACACATGGATCGCATTATTCTAAACAGAAAATGTCGCGTTTCCCTTCACGGCCCGCTGATTTAATGTATCTACGTTGAAATCTCAAAAATTCAGCTATATTTCGGTTATTTTATGGTACCGATATATTTCGGAAGGTATGATAATAGAGTTTTTTTCGAATTATGCTAATCGTCGAATGATTACGTTTGTCTAAACGAAAATATTCGAAACGGCACGCCACGAGGAAGCGTCCATAATTCGAGCCGCACACGTTACAATATCAATATTATTTCTCGAAATAATCTATAATGAGGTCCAGTCACGATTTAACTTTCGAATCGAAGCCCGTTCGATTGACACTTTATTAGAAACTTGTAAAATAATTTATTCGATTACAGATCGCGTGTTGGGCTCTTGTTTGTTTTCGTGCGACGCATGGCTGTCATAACATTCGGATCCGTAATAAATATATGAAATATTTCGATAAATTATTGATATGTAAATGTTGCGGGTATTATAAAGGTGTATTTAAATTGGTATATAACATCGAACGTATACCGAGTTTCTTTCGGAGTCTTTTTCAGGTACGCGAGATTCCTCACTAATGGATATTGGCTCCTCTTTGAACGAACACAATTTAAATTGCTCAAAACAAATTAACATATCCGAAACGTTCTTACAACATCGATGTCGTTATGATAATGCACGAATTCCTACTATTTCCATTCCATAAACATTATACAATATTAAAAAAATACGAATGAGTGGAAAAATTTTCACCGATTTCTAAATCAACGACAATTGTTACGTTATCGATGCGTACAGTAATCTTCTTGACACGTTCAAAAGAACACGTAACTCGCATTTGTTCAAAAAATCATGTGAATCGGTCTAATTTACAGTTCAAAATCGTGATTTTTTGACGCCCACTTATACTGTTTACATTTCGGTCTAGACCGGTCATGCGCATATCATTAAATCACCGTAAACCCAAAAAACGATTTTATTTAATTAACTGTACATTCTTAGCACCCGTTTTTCGCATACAATATTATTATATCGTGTGAACGTTTCAGACGTATCAAAAAATAGGGTTCGAAAAAGTTGGCGTGTCGCAGCCGTGTTTGTTTTAATTAAAATTCGCACACATTTCAGCGCTCGAATGTTTTCAGACGGTGTATGTTTTTTATTAAATTTTCGCTTTGTCGAGGTCAGAAACAATAGGGGATTTCTTGTCGGGGTTTTCTGAGGGATTTCAGCGTTATAGCGAAACCGGCAACGTGATAATTAATATTATGACCTTTTCGTAGCCGGTGTTAATTTAGGCGGAATCGCTTTATATTTCGTCGACGTTTCTAATTTAATTCTGAATTGAATTAAAAAATTAAGGTTGAATAATTTTTGTTTGATTCCCATTCTAAATTTAATTGAAATAACGTTTCTATGGACGATCAATTGTCATTAATAGAAAATATATATATTATAATATAATTATAGCGAAGTTATACAAAATTCGCAATGCCAAAATCCGTATACCAGAGTTAATCTCCATAAAAATTAACGACCGTTTTATGTTGAAGATACTAATAATTTGAATTTTATTATGATTCGAAAGGCTTTTGATTATTATTTTTTGTGACGAGAGAGCACTCGAGTTTTAGCATGAGTGGGAAATCATTGTACGGAAGTGATATTATGAAAATCCCGGCGTCTTTATAGCTGAAACTTTAATAAGGACGCCACGTAAGCTACAAGCTCGTTGTACGTAGTCTCCGTGCCTTTCTGAAGCTGAAAATGCTGAAATTTAATAACCGAGGCGACGTTGAGCCAAGATCAAAAGTCGCGGACGCTAATAAGCCTCTTATACGCGACCGAATATCCGATGTCTTACCGCTTTTCTGCAAATATAATATTATTCTGTACAAAAAAATATACAGAATGAAACGGAGCTGGACTAGACTGCTTCATTTATTCAGCAAATTCTTTTGAATAATCGTTTATTTTTGACATTTCGAGATCCGTTTGATTATGGGCGGTTTTGATACGTCGAAGTTTCGCGAATGCATTCGCAAAATGGTCGTGCTGATTCTCGATCCGAAAGTTCGTCCTTTTTACGATCTGCTCTAATGCAAAAGGCGAAGTGCATTGTAAGGACGCCCAGAACAAGACTTTCCTTTCACCGATGCGAAGTTTCTCAGTCTCGTTATATGCATATCCTATTGCGAAATTTTGCGATTTCTGCCTTTACAACCGGCTACCATAAACTTACTATAGTATTGTTGCGCGCGGGGTATTCAAATAAACACCGAAACAAAACCGTATTTGTATTGTATTATATTTGTTACGTTTCATGTCGTTTATATAACGATCAATAAAAGACGATATTGTTAATTGAGTTCAATTAATTTTTTTCCTTATGTGACAATGGGAAGGTGACTTTGAAGGAATTTATAACTATCGAATGGCCTCGGGTGGATTATTACGTAATTATATCCGATTCGTTCAACTTTGGTTATTAAATTAAACTGTCATATTTGACAATATTATTCGACATATTCTAAAGAATTTTCAATTTATTTCTATTTTAAATTGGATAATTTGTTGGGAACGAAACTTACAAACCAAGTTCAACGTACATCAGTAATTAAATTCATTTTCATAACTTGTTCGTGCCTACAAAAATATATTAATACGTCACATTAATCATAATACCAACTTTAATAACCATCCAACACATTATTATAATAAACATAAACAATTTCCATCACATAAACATCATCTAAGAAGCTCGTTGATTATAATTATTCCCAACAATCGAAATAATCACAATATACATACAACAACCGCATTTTGATCCACCTTCCATGCTTATATGACTCACCATCAACTCGGCTCGCAGCAAGAGCCATAATAAAGCAAAAAACCCGCGTATATATATTTTTTTATTGTTTACGACAATCCTCCGGCATCATCGTCGTATAGGACTGGTTCCATTCCCATCGTCGAGCGAGACGGATTAGCATAATTTCGCTTTGGCGATTTTATTATTTTCTGGATTCTTTTCCCATGCGTGCCTCCCGCGTATTATTTCTCGGAACGTAATAAGGCTGCATTAGCTCGTATTGGAAATTTGAGGTATTTTCATGCCGGGGCAGTTTGCATTTTGAAAATCGACTAGAATGACTTTGCGAAAGAGAGCGTTTAAAATTTACATGATTTTCGAATTGGTGATTTCGGATTGAAATTTTATGTAATGGTTGTTTTGTCGTGTCGAACGTTTGTTGTGTGTTCGGTTTAGAATTGTTGAATATACTGATTTTTTAAATTTAACAATATGTGGATTGATGACAATTTTCTTGAAACGACGATAAATATTCAATATTCCTTCATATTGAAAAAAAATTTCTAAAATAATTTGCATATTATTATTAAACGTGATCATTCGTTTTGGATAAATCCACTAATATTCTGAATGTAATATTATTCTTGAGCAATTTTCGTTTGAATTCCTCCGCACATATTTATTTCATCTTTCCATCATTCCTTATTTCTTATACCGAGTCTCAATTACCCTTACAAAGTAAAGGATCTTTCGCGGATGCGTTTATAATTTGAATGATATCTCTTTGATGTTTTGAAAAAGGGTTAATCTAAGCTTTCGTTTGATTTTGGAGAAAATTTGTAAAATACGCGTTCGTTATTCCATCAGCTTCACCTTTAGTATCCGTAGCATAAACGATCCCAATTAAAACGCACGTGAAAACTGAGCTGCTATAACTATAAAAGCCGTTATTATACGAAATAATTAAACACTCGAGGCAATTAATTAAACGCTCACACGTTTAACGCAAACTTTATGCGTTGTTTATTTATTTCATAAACACACCTTGAATTATGCGTCGTATATCATCTCTTTTGAATTTAAAATTTATTATAAAACGCGAACGAAAATGATGAGTTCGATTCGAACATCAAAGTTGAGCGCGACCTAGATTTTCGTATATATTTTATAAATAGGGTGTTCTTAATAGGTTAAATATTCAGCAAATAACATTTCAGAATTGTGTTACATCACGGCGTTCTTTAATCGAAATTTTCCGTCGACGATTGATATATCGCATACACGTTCAGTATGCGCGTCCATATTTCACACAACAAACCCACTCCCAAAAGCAATATTTTTTTCGAAAATTTATTTTGGTCCGATGAAAAAGAAGAGCTTGTAAATAGTGCGGACCCCCTTACGACCCGAAAGAGGGAAATATTCCTGTCAAATACAGAAAATTCCTTTATTTACGATACGCGCGACAAAAGGACCTTTTCATCCCCGTTTTCGCGGTATACGCTTTTTTTACGAGCCCTGTCTTCCTGGCGGACGATACTGCGAATAAAATATATTATGATATGTGGAATAATTTAGAGGGAAAAAAGAAGTATGTTCCATTGAATAAATATAGTGCTAAACGATGTGAACCAGTCGAGTTCTGTTCGCACGCACGGTTAGTTCACTCGCTATTGATCCGATAGGCGTCCGACTGTTGGACTTAATTGGCTTATCAGAGTTTCTAAAACTTTCGAAATGGCATGTCCGACGTCCTTGCGACACGACACCGCTTTGGGAAGCACTTTATTCATTGTTAGTGTGATGATTATTGGCGTTGTTTATGATTACGCGATCGAAAACGATCGATACGTTTCGAGGCTGCCGCGATTATTTGGTCTATTTAACTCGGGTCACGTTTAGTTTCGACATTTGAATTTGATAAGTTGTTGGATTGAAAAGAAAATGAATTGAATTTTGAATTTTTCCAGTTTTTTTTATTAAACATTATAATTTTATAAGTATCTTTGTTTCATAAAGAGCGATGATGCTTAATGTTTCTTGATTGTTGAAATTTTTAATTAAATTCGGTTGCATTTTAAAAATAATGGTTTTTTCCGAAGGCGTGACCTACTTCGGACAATTTTTATCAGTAATTTTGTAAGAAGCAAATTAATGACATTAATTAGTATTGAAAATTGTGAGTCGAGTCTTCATTTGTCAGTAGATAAATCAACGTTTTCAATTTTGCGCGGAACGAACGTTTTGATTTATCTGCGTGTCATAGTTCAATTCGAACGTTGCACATTTATACTCACGTACAAATAAGAGAATCGAATTCAATTCACATCCGACATTTTCATAAGGAACGAATAAAAAAAGTGAAAACAATCTTCGATACGTGTTTTCATTCTAACAAAGTTCCACTTCGAGCAGTTCTTTGTCATTTACAACACCGCACCGCCACTTACAGTAATGACGGACAGTTGTGAAACAATCAATGACCGCTTCAGCATGAGATGGTCTTCATCATCATCATCATCGCAATATTACTACAGAGTATAGTAGTCGGATCGTAGAAATTGTATGAAGCGCGTGCAGGAACGTAGACAAATAGTTCGAAGAAAACGCCCACGGAAACGTCATTCCGATTCTTGATGATTCTTTCTTTTCAGATAGAGATCTTTTCTTCTGTTTTTTTTCGGGGTCGACTTCTAAATGTCTCTCATTGTATTCAAATTGTGTCGAATTCGAATACGGGTTAATAGCCGTTGCTGAGTAAATCACCTGTTTCGCGGTCCTTCCGCGCATAATTAAAAAGAGTTGCTTTTGAGTCGGTTTATTTTCATTTTATTTTTTCATCTGGCGTTTATTACAATACAATGGTACCGGGGGTGCGCTCGAACAATTCGGTAAAGGTCGCTTTACAAGTTGGTATTTTTTTTTTCGTACTTGAGTGTATGCTTTGATGTGAAACGTGGGAGTTAATTTGACGAGTGCTTGTCGTTTTACCTGTACACGCTTATCACTTGAAAATTCTATTGTCAATACGGAATTCCAATTATTTTAAAAGCTTTCTATATTATTTTGTGTATCATTGAGTTATTTATTAATATTAAACGAAAAAATCGTTAACAATTCATCAAATATTGCCTCAATTAATCTACAAACATCCTTCTTCATACACATCAAATGTACCGATCGATAATTAATTAACTCGATTCTAACTATACAAAAAAACCATCTCGGACCCTATACGACCTCAAAACACGACCCTAAACGACCTCTTCGATACAAAAACAATAATCGTGTCCGTTCATACGTAACGATTAATCGTTATATACGCAACAAGACAGATACGCATCGGGAATTAAGCAACGCGAACGGGTCGAGGCTTCTAACGAGGCTAATAATGGCCAGCTAGACTCGTTAAAATTACACGCTCGAAATGGTTACCTCTCCATCTGGACGAGAAAAAGGACGAAGAACACGAGGATATCATCCTGGTGGAAAAAAAAAGCGAAGGTCCCTGAGGAGACGAGACGTGATCGTTCAAAGGGCGTATATCGTGCGTCGTATTAAAATCGCTATACGTCTGTATTGTTAGGGCAAATTTGCCCTTTCATAATTTGACGTGCGATAAAAATGTGCGCTTTGAAGTGGGATTTTTGCGAGGATTTAACGATACGATTACGGCTTTTTTTACGCATATCGGTGCGTGTTTGCTTTGCGATATTTGTTCGGTTTTATTTTTTTATCGTTTCGGGGCGTACTTGTGTTTTTTTATACATGAAGAATGTCTGGATTGATTACGAGGATGTTTTGTTATTGGGTATAACAAAATTGATGTCCATAACGAAATCAGACATTGAAAAATATCACTATATAATTGATTAAAACTGTCTACATATGAATTTGTATATGTAAACTTCTCAAATATGTATTTCATAAATATTAATATGAAAAAACAATTTTTGAATATACTTCAGAGTCCTTTACCCGAACCGGCGCTTTTCAAAAACGTACAGCGCTGCATCGAAAAACCGAGTCAATTTGCGTCAGTTTGACCCCGTTTCTTTCAGCTGAAAACCCACTACGACCCCATAGAGCCTAGAGTGCGACGAGAGGGCTCGAACACCCTGCAGCTGAAGTGGGCCCTCTGAAATATGGGAACGGAACACCCTATGCGAGCTAATAACAGCTCTCGCGGTTCGAACACAATGGGCCAATTAGAGGCGACAAAGGACACGAAAGTGAAATTAATCTACGTCGATCGGTCGATTAAACGAGTCAAAAGGATCTCGTTGGTCGTATGGGTGCTTTGTACTTTTCTATTTTTCTGTAATTCTGATAGAAAAAAGGCGATTTTATCGTGTAATTGGATGTGTAGTCTGAATAGTCTATGTGGGTGATTTGAATTGAAGTTTTTTTTGATGGATCAATTTACTTTGTATGAATTTTGTGTGTCCTATTTATATTTTGCATAGGTGCATTACTTTGTTTCCGAATATAGTGGCCTTTATAGTTCACCGTAAACGAGGTCCCATCGATTCGTTTTACTGCTATCGTTTTACAACCTTTCACAAGTGCTTGCAATGGTGTTGCTCACTCTCGTGTGATTCTCATATGTGTTTACTTTGTATTAAATTTTAACTATATTAGCTTATGAACATCATAATGGTTTACTGTATACGTTATTTACCGACTCAATATTACAGCGAACGTCAAAGAAAATCTGTTTGCCGTTGACAGTTTTGATGGCGGACTTCTAATGGAAGTCTGTCACTTGCCCTTTACGTTTCAAATATTCGATAATGTTTTTATTCCTTGGATTCCATTGTTCGTATTGTGTGCACTCAAATTGCATTTGATTGATGCACGTCATTCATAAATCCCTTCCTTAATGTGTTTATTGTGTAGCTTTTCGAATGGAAATGAGCGTTCATATTTCTTTCGACAATCGAACATATAATCATGACGAGGAAAGTCGACGAAATTTACCGAGTCGTAATTTAATTTTACTGTTTCTTCATATTCTAAGAAATAGTTGATAAAATCTTTTTTTCTTGTAACTTTGAATTTACTATGTAATACCCATTATTCGCAGCTGTTACCGCATTTATGGCTCTTACAACTTTCTTCAATAAATCGTTTAATAGATTAGGTGCGAAGTTTCCGATAATGATATAGATTTTTTAACATTTTTCACCCTACATAAAGATTTTAAATAGTCTGCGTATTAATTCTTTTTCTTTCAAGATTACGTAGTTACAGATTGAGAGCATAATCCAAATTTAGTAGACAAATGGTATGCTTAATCACTTCCTCCCAAATTTTTCAATGTATTTATAAATACGCGTAAAACCAACCAGCCGAACTGTTAAAAAAACAAATTTTCATACAAAATCTTTAAAGTATTATAAAAAAACATATATGAACTTTCTAAAAAAAAAAACATATAAGCACCCATCGACCATACGATACTAAAAATACATGCTTCGATGCATCCACTTAGTCCAGCAGCATTTTCATGTTCATACTTCGGTAACAGGATCTGGGCGCAAGCAGGCGCATCGTCCTCCCCCCCATACTGTCCTTCGTTTTATGGTCATTTTTTTTTCAGCATTATCATTCATATGTTCTATGGGGTTCTCCGGTATAGCACACATCGGCGGTCGTTCACACACGGGGTGAACAAACTCGGATCGGAAATCGAGGGGGAAACCGAAACCGAACTAGTAAAACGCGATAAGTGCATATCCTCCATAAAACCGTGTTATATATTTGGAGAGGGTGTCCGTTCGAATCTATGGGGGATAATCTAATTATTTGGCGAAATCGCTTACGGTTTCGATGATTCAGCTGGCGAAAGGCTCGGGATGCAAGATGTTTCATGTGTGGTGTTGAAATTTATTTGCGGTCGTTTTTTTATAATTGGAGTCTGTTCCGTCATGCTACGTGGTTTACTGTTCGTGTTTGTCGGTAGTGTTTTGCGCGTTTTTCTAGCGAAAAATAATATATTCTGGCTCGTGTATGGTACTGCTGATTATTATTGTTGATTAAATTACTTTATGGTCTATTATTATATACGTGAGGTGAAGGACTCGGATTTTGATAATACATTATAATATATCGGCGAGCTTCCTTCGATTTTGCATACAAAAAGAACACGAATTCATAAAAAAAATACTTGTCATACAATAAAACATTTTGCATATCGAAAATTTAAATTTAATTGTATAGCACTCGATGCATTTTTTTATTTCGTGCACTCATAACTTTTTATCGTTTCGAATTATTAAAATTTTAATGCGCTGCTTTGATCCGGTCACAGACGGCCGAAATTTCAAAATTGAATCTATCGGAAAAAGAGTCGCTCGTTTGATGCTTTCGTAAACATCGAGACCTTTCCTGTCGGTGCACATACACACGCGTGAATATGGGCCTTTATGTGCCCAGATGCGGGCGGCCATATGTCCGGCCCTGTACACACGAATCAAAGGCCTCCTGTAACGCGTAACGAAGGACCATTTATTATATAAGCACATAAATATACGGACATGTGTATATATGTATTCTATGAGGGGAGTGATGTTGCGAAACTCGTAATTTTATTGTGTCAAAAAACGGAACTTTTCGATGTATCATTTTGCTTCATAAGCGACTATTGACGTTGACTAGAATTTTTTTAATAAAAAATAATTTTTATTATTCAAATTCATCGAAATTTTATACCTAACTTTTATTTGTATATCATTAAGATTTTATCGTATTGATATTTCTATTTTATATTAGTATATAGGCCTGATGTTAATAACATCAGCTATGGTTTTGTTAAGAAACGGAAAACGATAAAATGTGAAAACCCGAAATATGTGCCCGATTTGAATATTTAATATTTAATTAATAAAATCAAAACAGTTGATTTGTTATTTGTTTTGTGACATATAGGCTACCCGATGCCCGTACTCATTTTGAATATATTTAATATTTAATAAATTAAACGAGTTCATTTGTTATTGACACAGACATCTGTCATCGGTGATTATATACATGTATAGGGGATTCAAATATTTTTTCCAC
>JAOXNN020000006.1:1631829-1643057 GCA_028571205.2 Hydropsyche betteni
AAGTATATGCGCATAAAGACCATATACGCATGAAGAATAATTTTATAGAAGCAAAAAAATAATCGTATCGACGGGTCAATCATTTTAAAGTCGCTAGCGTCATCGAGACGAACAGACAGACGGACAGAAATCCGCTATTATATATAGGGAATATTGCGGATCTTGAATCGGATGCCCTTTAATATAAAATATGTATACGTCGGTGTAAAACCAGATGTTATTTTGGCGTTTTTCGATATCGAAATAATGAAAACCCTCCTCCGCGGTGATTTATACGGGGATTCTTTATCCGAGGACGTCTTATTAAGACCAGATTTACACTCTCGCCATACACACGCACCCGTCGATGATAAATATATGTCCCTGTGTGTGCCGTTGATCCTTTTTTGCAATGGGATCGCGTGACGGATCGTCCTTTTTGCCGGTGCAAATCTGCGCTCGCCAACCCTTCGTTCCCTTTTTGTCGTAACGCCGAAATTCGACCGGGATTAAATCGAGTTTGAACCCGAAGCTTGATTTTCTTTTCTTCCCTCATATATATATTCTTTGTGTTGCGAGGATGTGACGTTTTCCGAGGGAAAAACGCTTCATGGCGAGTCCTTGCGTGATTGTGATCCAATTTGGATCGGTATTTAAGTCTGTTATCGTTAAGTGTGTCGATTCTATTTATGCTTGTGGTCAAGGTAGGATTAAGTTGGAAATGGATTAAATTTTTTAATTTTTACATAGGTAAATGGTCGGGAAGCCTTGTCCGATATAATAGGTCTTAATAAAAAAAAATTTACAACATTTTTAATCAGAGAAATTAAGTGTTGTTTTCTTACTTTCGTTACAAATGAATGTTTTTTACGATATTAATTCATTATGCGAAACCGCTCATAATCTCAGAATTACAAATTCATTTCTTTACGTTGCGCATTAATTATTACGAAAGGTTCTGATGAATTTTTAAAATGAACGTATCGAATTTTTCGCACAGCGAAATTTTGATATCGCGCCGCATTCGTCCTGCAATAAATCTGTTTATATTATTAAAATTTTAATAAATCACCCGCACAGTGAAATGACAGTCTTTTCGAAAAAAGGCCAGCTGCAAAGCCAGCTGCCGCGAAACCATCATCATCAATAATGGTCCCTTTTCGCGTTAAATGTCCATTTTTTACATACCAATTTCATTCTAGACCGGACGGTGATAATTAAAAACAATTATTGTTACAAAAATTCATTCATCGATGCGTTTTTCTTTAGTAAAACGCGTGAAACGTGCGCTTTCAGCTGGCATATATTTTCGTGTGAAATTCGACCCTCTCACCGGCTTTCTTCCGCAAACCGCATTATGCGCGTTCATATTTAATATTTTCAGTGTCGATTTCGCTCCGTGGTGTGGTATGTGCTTAAGAAATGTCGCGGTGAAAGGCTCCGTTCAAGAAAGGAGATTTTATACGTTGTGCGCGGATATCTGATGATGGTTTTGAAATGATACGGTGTGGGAAATGCAATATAAAAGTCAACGGTTTGTGTTTTATGTTGCAATTTGAAGATCGTGATTTAAAATATATTCTTAAGATAAAACTATTAAAATATGTATTTCAATTTTTTCAATTTATTTTTGTCGTTTTCGCAAATTCATATTTTTTTGTTCAGAATCTGTTTATTTTTGAAGCAATCTAAATATTTAGTTTATAAAAGGAAGTTTTCTATATTTTTCTTTCCGTATAGAAATAGGATGTTTTTTTAAGCCAAAATTGGAATAGAAAATGATCTCAATCTCAATTTCATCCAATTGAAATGAAATTCATAAATACTACGAAACTCATTTGAAATTAAGATATAACAGAATCATAACATTGAATATGATATTTGGTGATTAAATCTTGTGACACAGAAGAAAGTTTATATTCAAATAGATCCAATTGAAATGAAAATCATCAACATTGTAAGAACAAATACAATCTTACTGACAAATTTTAAACTCCGCAGTCCCAATGTACATAGACTTTGTTGCCTTTTTTTAAGCTGTTTCAAAATTATTTAGAAATTTTTGTACATTATAGTGTAAACTATGCTATTTCGTTTAATTTCATCAGTTTTATTATACATTATACGGAGCGGAAAATTTTTGTTATATGACAATTTTGTTTGACATCTTGATAAGTCACGATTTATTTTCAATATTTTGTTATTAAAAATTCACTTACATAACATTATTATCGTAAAATCTTAAAAAGAAAATCTATTTTTAACAATTGAAACCAAAACTTCATTATCATAATTAGACATCAAACATGAATTTGCATTAGAACTCACATTAGGTCCTATATTATTGATTATGTGATTTAGATATATAAAAAAGAAACTTTTCATGCTTCTTCGATACTTTGATTACGAAATTAAAAAATAAAATATGAAAAAAGTCTGAACTGAAGAGCTTAAAACGCAAACGACAATATCGATCTAAATTGATCCAATTGAAACGAAAACCATAATGCCACGTCAAACATCGAAATTCATCCAAATTTAAAACATGACCTAATCATAAAACTCATTGCGATCACACAACGCCAAAGAAAGCACACGAACCCAACGCTGACATAATCCTCAGCAATTGCCCAACAGTTTTTCCACTTAACGAGGTTAATTGGCGAGTACTCTTTAAGTACGTGACACGTACAATAATCTGCAACTGCATACGAAATCAATTCAATTGGCCTCGCAGTTGTTCCCGTGTCGCATATATCGGGATTAGTTTCAGCACGTCCATAACACGAATGTGGCCTTGTCCGGGATATTGTTGCTTTAATCCGGCGGATCGGTAATGAATTTGCGGGCTGATTATTTGCGCAATTAGCATCGAAATAATTATGGCGAAACAATGAGCGTGTCCGATAGTTGTTTGAAAAAGCGAACGGGGAACAATGGACGTTGAAGAATCGGCGATTTTTAGTGTGGTTAAAGTTTTCGCGATGATCTATGGCGGTTTTCGCGCGGCGGTGCCTCATTAATTATTTATGTTTTTAAGTTTTATTATTGCTGTACGGAGTGGACTATAAATTTCGGCGCGTGACATTCGTTAGAGCGTGTTTTCGAAAAATTTCGCACTTTATTAAAACGTCGACGTTTTTCGAACGCATATTAAAAACTATAAATCTCCACTTTTTTATATAACGTCCGTTTTCGGTAATAAAGATTTCATAATTGCGACGTCCATCTTTTATACATTTTCGTTCGGTCGACAAGACGCGGAGGCTTCGTCACATGCGCAGTTCGATTTTAACAATGAACAAACACTACTATGTACACGATCAAATCGAATATTCATTTCGTATTGTCACATGTATTTTATACGAGTGTACTTTGTGATCTACAAACTGAAATTTTTCACGTAATAAACTGCGCAATTCAAACTATTATTTGATTAGCATTCATCCGACGTGCGCTCGAATCCGACTCCAAACAAACCACGCAATATATACAAAACATATATTCTAATAACACATTCCTCAAGCATATGCACTTGCGAAACCGCCTCCACGGATCAGATAAGATAAAAAGCACAAGTTTAATTTATTCATACGGTTTTATTTGAAACACGTGTCGGCGTAATGCGACCGGCAATAAGAGGCGAGATCCCCTCATCCTATGGAGTTTTCCCGAGTTTTCCCGTGGAAAATTCACCCACCCTCAACCCCCGTCCCTTACACCATCAATATTATACCGTTTACGAACGGATTTCGCTGAATAAATTATTCGGCCGCTCGACGTTCTTCGTTTTCTGCGACTTGGAGAGGATTCGTTCGAGAAGCAGAAACATCTCAATATCGCGTGTCTTTTGTCCGGAACGTATTAAGGGAAAGTGGATGGAGGAAAAGGGAATTTTAAATTCGACGTCGATGTGTACTCTTTTCGGATGAAAGTGTTTCGATTTGCGTGTGGATGCTGTGTGATTCGGGAATTGTGTAATCAATTATTAGATCTTGCGATTCGTTCTAGGATTTGTTTTGATGAAAGTGTTCTTTGAGTGTTTGGAATTTTTGTAAATTTAAAATTTTATGGTGGCTTTAATGTATATTGAATTAACTTTCTTAACAACATTTGCATATTTGATACAGTTTCAAACTATTTAGTTTGTGTATTTCATCTAGTTTCAAACTATAAATTTTCAATTTCATATTCGCCATAAAAATTTCAATTGGATCAAAGCATCAATAAAATATTTTACGATTTCTGATAATTTCACACCACTATAAAGTCGTACTTTTCAAAACAGATAAAACATTGCCTTATCAATGAGTCATATACGAAATAATAATCATAAAGCATACTTTACCCATCTACAGAGTATTATGATATGTCGTCATTTTATTATCGTTCCACATTTCCCCATACACGAAATTATCATATTAATGTGAGTCATGTTCGAGGAGTGTATTCGTAATACCCATATAATAACAAGACACGAAAAAGAAACAATAATTCCGATAAACAATTTACATCGCGAAACTTTTTCAGGCTACTGAAAAAAATGTTCGTTCGCTTAATATTCAAACATGTTTTTTTTACGTATACCTCAGAGGGGAACCCTCTGAAAAAAGTATGTTTTGCAAAGTCGAATTATGTGGATTTAATGTTGTTTTTATTTTTGTTTCAGGTAAGAAACGACGCACGAAGTTTGGTTCTTTTCCGTATTTTTTTTTCAATGTGAGTCTGTTTTATGATACGTACGTCCATTTATTTATTTATAATATGGTAAAGAATTTTATTGAGTTTTCGTGTGCTGAAAACTTTCGCGTTCCGAGCGCGAATTCACTTTTCACAGATGAAATCGTTCGAACGTTTACTTTCACTTTTATTTGAACAGTGTTTGCTTAATTAAATATTACGTTCGTTTCATATTATTATTCACATTCATGTAATTCGATAATTTTTGTTACTATGTCGTATTTTACCACGTTCGATTTCGATTTTTTGATACGCCGCACTTTCACTTATCGAAATTCGACGAGAATTTTTAATAATTTATTTCCGCTCCATTTTAAACAATAATTTCGTGGATTTTGTAAAATTTTAACGAGTCATATGTAATTTTCTCATTATAAAACGTTCCGTTTATCGGTCGATGAATATTCATAAATTCTTGAACAAAGAACGATTCTAAAACTAATGTTTCAATGGGAATATTGATTCATATTTATCGGATGACAATTTTGATTCAATCGTGTAACAAACCATCTCATTGTTTACGAAATACAATTTCATTACTACCGAATATGGACTTGCATAACCAATTGCACAATGCAATTGGATGCACCATACGCATTTCCTTATACAGTCTATGACCCAATGACCCAACAGTACCTTCTACGTACAGTATGTCCCAAATTTTTTTTAAATTTGGAAATGCGACCTTCACGCGACAAAAATATGATTTTCAAATAATAAAATATGTTATTCGGAACACGTTAATGAAGCGTCTGAAATTTAAATAATGGTTTCGACGATGCATCCGAGGTTTGTATGTAATTTGGATAATGACTCTTAAGGAATTTGTGCTATGAACTAATGACTTTTTGAAGTTTCTTCGTTGAAATTATATGTTGTTATTTCAAAAATATTTTTTTAATAGAATTGAATTGATTGTTTTGTATCTGTTGAATCTTGTTATTAAAATTCCGAGGATTTGTTTGATAATATTTTTTTAAACAATCTGCATTCACGTGATCATCTCATATTATATGCAATAACACCGCCAAAGGAAGATTTCTTCAAACGTAAATATTTTGAAATCTTCACTCCAACTACGAAAGTAAGCGAGATAGTTTACTATGCGGTTCCTCGTTTTATTATGTTCCCGATGGAATAATATTGAAATTCCCGGCGCGTTTCCGCATTTTAATCTTTACACGCCGTTTATTTCCATCGTTCGGATGCGTAAAATGCGGCCGGGGATTTAAAAATTTATGGAAATGAAAAGGTCTGAGGAACAGACAAAGGCTGTACGAGTTTTCGGTCACAAATTCGAGTGGCAACAAACACAAAGACGTTCCGGCGGTGTTTTCTCTTCTCGCTCGTCTAATTGCTCTTCGTTTATATGGCGTGACCCAAAAATGATAGCCCACATACGAAATGGTTTCTATCAATTAGAAAACGGACTTGCATTATCGATTTTCACTGTTAATTGTTTGCTGCGGATCGGTGTGTTTTTTGAAAATGTATTTTTTTAGGACAAACATGTGCAAATCGTGTGTTATGATTTTTTTTTCGGGAGAAGTTTTGTGATATCGATTGTTGAAACTAGGTGTTTTGTTTATCTCGTATTTTAAATAAGTATGCGATTACGATTCATGGACATTTATGATTAATTTTCTTTATAATTTTTTTTATAAAATAATAATACGTAATATCTCATATGACTGTTAAAATTTTAAATTATTGAACGTAATGCTAAATATTGAATTTTATATTATGTAATTTTCATTAGTTGATTTCAAATATAATGATTAGTAAGTGAATTTAATCTTTTATATAATTTATTATGTTTTTTTTTAAATCTTTCGATAAAAATTCACTCATTCACATCTTAACATAAAATATATTCCTTCAAAACCGATCGAATAAATCCAAAATTTAAACCACAAAAAAATCAACCACCAACCCCATAGAGCAAAGATCCAACAGGTGGGTCGCGTTCCTTCAACACTAAAAACCTTCCACTTTCAGCGATAAAATCCGCGAAATTCGCGCACATACACACACATTCATTGTACGTACCAACTGAAAACATTTCAGCGCCGCATTTACGAGCGGACGATTAATATTCATGAGCTTTGTGTTGTTGAGCTCTGGATACACGTATCGCATATCAAGTTGTTTGAATAAACCAACAAAGTGATTAATTAGCGTCGCTCTCCGGAATATTCCGCATTCGGATGTATGGATTCGTTTCAGGCCCTGAAAGGGATCGCGTGTAAAGGTCCCGAACTCGCGGGTTTTCAGCAAATTGCGCGCGCGTTTCAAAATCGTTTTCTTTTCGTTTTAACGACAGTGGCGTTTAATTTTAAGTGCTGAGGCTTTTAAGATTGATTTTTTTATATTTTGAATATTCTATTCATTCAAAACGTACAATGGTCTATTAATTTAATGATGGCACATCACAAATAATGTGATAATTTGTAAAACATAAGATGACCCTATTAAAGGCCGTAACATTGAATACGACAATTAATATACACACAAACAACAATTAAATTTTAACGATCTTCGAACACTTTTCCGCTCGTCAACAATTAACCAACGGATGCGTTGCGTTCTTGAAAAATCACACACAAATCTAACTACGCAATTATCGAAACATAAACTTTTTCGTACGCACAATATAATAACAAACTAGGAAGAAAAACTCGCGATAAATCCACGTGGTAGAAACGAGAACGAGATAAGAGGTCATATTTCGACTACCAAAAGTGGTCGGTCGCCTAATTGGATAGTTGTTCTTCGGATGCGGACGAAAGTTAATTTATGGACACGGAAAGATAACTTAGACCGAGTTTAATGATAGTGAAACGTAAGCGGATACTAGTTGGAAACGCCCAGAGGCTCGTTTTTTGTCGAGGATTCGTATATTTTTTAATATCAGTATGTGGGCACAATTCGGGTGTTTGTGAGCAATTGGATCGTTTTTTTTAAGTTCGGCGGAATGGTGTTTTTTTTTGTCTGATGATGTTATCTGATTGTTAGATAAGTGTTCGATGTTATGTGTTCGAAGCGAAGGTCGAATTTTTATAATCGAATAAAGTATGTTGTTAAATGCAGTTGACTTTTAAATGTGAATTTTGCAGATTTGCCGGATCGTTTTGAGGTCGATTTTTTGGTACGAATTTTCATGAACAAATCGATTTTAAAAATGATACTTCCTTCAAAAATAATGTTTCCTGTTAAAAAACCGAATACAAAACGCGACAAATTTTCAAACACATTTTTTTTGACCGATCTACGTTAACGAGGATACGTTTTCTTTTTTCGCACACCCAAAGGTCCATGTCCTCATTTTTTTCCACAGCACATATTTTCCAATACATTTCCATATATTATTTCGATCAAGGCAACGACGTCTTCGAACACGTAACTTGTCATAACCGTTTTGACTTACGCTCACCTTGGCGAGTTTAATTGATCGTTACATAATAATGCGCAAAGGTTTCCATACGAAAAATAATGGTAATGTCGTAATTTGTTCTCGGATCTTTAGCACGAATACGAATCGATGGTAATGTGTGTTATTATTCGATTTAATTAGGTTTTTTTCCGATTTTGCCGAATGTCCGATATGTGGTTTGTTGCGTGGGCGTCTATGGGTTTTTGTATTGAAAAAATTGTTGAATTTGAATATGATGTTTTAATTAACGTTATGAATAAAGTGTTTGTTTCGGATTGAATATATTAATTTGATTTGCGTATAATTAACCTGTTTCGATTCATTTAATAATAGTATATAATATTATATATAAATTAATTTTATTGCATTGTATAATATTACATTAAATAATATTATATTTAAAAAGAATTTGTTTTTTTTTTCTCTTTGATACAATTTGATTTTATGACACAGTTCAATTTATTGCCTTTTGAACAATAGTTTCACTTTTTTATTTTTTGTGATAGAAAATATACCAAATCCTCTTTTTACACGGTTCAAGGAAGAAGAACTGATTATATTTACACGGTTTTTCACTTTAACACAGTATAAAAAATATATGTATTATTATGCTGCAATAGTAAGATTCGGTGCAGACCAGTATACTATTATAATTATATGCATTATAGTTATTAAATACAAATTTTCGATATTTTTCGATGATTTCACTTCACGAAATTTTTTCATATTACACATTTTTTTATAAAGTACATTTGGATTCGAATATATATCCAATTTTTATATCATCACCATATTTTTTTTATACGATTTTTGGAACGTATCTTCCGTGTAAAAAGGGAATTGAGTGCATATTTTGATACAAAATATTTTATATCGAATATTCAGGAATGAAAATCAATGTTCATTGAAGAAAATAATTTTTGTTGATCATTTATATAATGAGGTTATTAGATGAACATAATGATATATCCGATCGATAATCCAATGAATTATTTTCCTTCATTTCTATTATGTTTTGTTCAACAATATCATAACCACTCCATGTCGTCATAAATGACCCATCCAAATTCCCTAAATAACACACATAATCCCTTCACAATTTCGCATCATCATCACATTGATCAATCTCAAACATAAAAAACCCATCAAAACAAACATCAAACAGCAACCATCAAACACAATCGCCCACCACGACAATTAAGAAGATCTCGGCAAACTTTGAACCCTCGTTACCGAAGGCACAGTGCCCAGGTGAAATTGCGGGACTGAAACGTCCCGGTGTCCCGGCGCTGGGAAAATCGTTGTTATTGTTATTGTTATATCACTTGCGGCGTGCGTTTGCACAACGCGTCGTGACACTTCTCGAAAGTGGGTCGCGGCGTTCCCAAAGTGTGGGTCGCGCCGGTCGAAAGTTGCGCGGACGGGATGTTTTGTTTGGGTTTTGTGACGATTTGTGTTTTTTTTTTTGTGTAAGATTGTTTGTATTTGGGTCAGTTGTTGGTAATAGTGTGATTTTTGTCGATTTGAGCTATTTGCATCATAGATCAACACTGCGATTGATTGAGCGTAACTATTGTTTTTAACATGTATTGCGATATGTGTTTGTTAATATTGTATCAATTTTTTTTTATTTATATGCAAATTTTTATAATAATTAGCACACTGATCTTTCATTGACCCGATTCTGTTTATGTATTGATAATTTTTTGCATTGTTTATTCAATGACATTATTTTCTATCGAGGTATTTCCATATATAACACTACAAAACAAAACAAATAAATTTTCCTCGTTTCAAACTACGGATTCTCACGTTAAAAAATCCGTGTAATGAACACGAAACTTTTACGTTGAAACATCAAAATTACACTTTCGTCACAATGTAACATAAATCACGACGAATCGAAAAGTTTTAGAAATTGCGACACGGCTGCGGGTCAACGTAATGGCTTTCGGTTTGCGCAAACGTCGTTATGGCACGCTTCATTGTTTAATAGCCCTCCTATACAAATAATTATAATTTATATTATTATCCGTTTTTACGTAGGTAGGTTTTCGGTTGTTTATTCGGTTTATCCGAGTCGAAAACTCAGTGGCAGGACCGAAAGGGAAAACTGTAATTAGTGAAGCCGCATAACGACTGTTGCTGTGTGTGCATTAATGGTAAATTCCGTTTGTTTTCGTGGAAGTTGGTGATGGATCGTTTCTTTGGTATGCTTTTGTTGATATTTGATTATAATTCAATATATCAAATTGTCATTGTATCGATTATAAATCATTATCATATGAAACTTATATTGTTCTATAATAGAATACTAAAAAATTTACATTTAACAATTGATTCAATGATTGCTGAAAACTAATATCTAAACTATTATATATTTGAACCATCAGTATTCACGTCGCACTGAAACATTCCAATGAAAACATTTTGATTGCAACATCTGAAAATTCGATTAGAATTAAAATTCGAAAGATTATTTATTCACAAAACAGTCTAAAAATATAAACGGCACGCCAAGTCGCCATTGTTTTCCCTGAAACAACAACCTGAAGGAAGGAAGGGCCGGAGTTAATTCTGAAATATTGCTGATTAACGATCCGGTTAGGCTTCGGGTTTGATCGATCCCGACGCGAATTAAATTTGCAAAAGGGTTTTCCGCAAAGTCATCAAACCGTCGAACCGGAGGGGAAAATCGGCGAAAATCGCACTCTCATCCCCCTAGGTGTGGGCGTTTCGGTTTGGCGACCCCTGCCTAGTGATTGATGGTGGTCGCTTAGTCCGTTCAGAGCACCTGAAATTGTTTAATTGATTGATTTTGATTCGGATGATTTCGTGATGCGGACAGTGAAGAGAAATTTTGAACTACAGTTTGATGGAAAATCGTCGAACTTTATATAATTTTTTTTAACACATTTTAATTTTTTTTAATGTTTATTTTTATAGTATATAGGCCCGATTTTAATAACATTGGCTTTTGATAACCATACTGTTACGTAATAAAATAAAAATTGAATATATTTATGCAAAATTATTTTATAACCGTGCCGTTGTGTGATGTAATAAAACAAAAATT
>JAOXNN020000006.1:1643765-1665287 GCA_028571205.2 Hydropsyche betteni
TTCCACTGTGTAATAATCGACGTATTGCATAAGTCAATAGAGACGCTTTCATAAGCATGATATTATGGACGTTAAGTATATACATACGCATAAAGACCATTATTATTAGAATAATTTTCAATAATTTTACAGACGCAAAAAAATAATCGTATCGACGCCTCGTTTTAAAGTTGCGAGCGTCATCGAACAGACGGACAGACGGACACGTACACATATATCCGTGATTAAATATATTTTTTATATTGTAAATTCATTTATCGACTGAATCAATTTTCACAACCTAGATCAAGCATTTTAACACAAAAAAAATCTTAGATTCTATTCTTTTTGTATTTCTTTTGTTTCGTCATGTTGAAAAGGTACTTAAAAACCTATCGAAGAACTAAATTACTAAACGATTTTTAAACTCGACTGAATTACGTCCGATTGACAAGAACTATTTAAACGTCACAATCGAACGAGAAAAAAACCATTTAACAATAACGAAAAAAAGAAGTTTAAACGCTAGATCGATTTGTCGCGCCATTTTCCGCGACTTTCATCCGAAATTGCATACTTTCGGAAACTTTCTCGTTTTGTCAGATTCATTTTCTAGTTCTGCGAGCCATTTAGCATTGACCCAGTATTGCTTGTAGTACATTATCGTCGCAGCAATCACAAAGGCTCGAAAAGAAGCCATCAAACCATCGTCGTATATTATTATTACGACATTTCGTAAGCGGGACGTGTTGATTTTTCGAATGAGTGTTCTAGAGCCTCATTATGTATCCTAATAAGGGCTTGTGTAGTGTTTAGTATTTGTACGATAATGTATAGAATGCGATGGAAGGCTTGTCGTCTTCGTTTGTATGAAAAATGGTGAAAAATCGTTCGACGTTTGCACATGACCTTTTGTGGTTTGGTGTACGGTTTCGATGTTTAGTCGTTTTTTTTTGCTTTTGTTCGACGAGTTTGTAGTTTTTTGGGTTGCTTAGTTTTCTATGGAATGAAAAAAATGGAGTACTTGTTAAAGTACGTGCAACAATAAAAAGTACGTGTATCGTTCGCGTTGACGCACTTTCGAATGTCGCTTGAACAATGTAAAGCATATTTTTGCGCAGACGTGAAAATTTTTGGAAAAGTTGACATAACTTCTTATTTGTATTGAAAATTTGAAAACTTTTCGTAAGAAATTCAACAGGAATACACTAAAAAGAATTCAATTTTTATTCGCGTGGTCATTTTTCGAAAAAAATCTAAACCTACATTCTTTGTTTAGAAACATTATATATTTTTAGTCTTACATAAAATGATAGATCAAATCAATCGAAAACGATTTTTTCACAAATTACCGAACCGAAAAACCCTAACTAAAACACAAAATTCATCTTAAAAATATAATACGTGATAAAACTACACACTTTCGAGCACCACCCATAAAACATGACATAAAGCCTAGACGAAAGGTTCGAACCGCAACGTCAAAATCGACCGTCCATATAACATACAACCCTCTCAATCCACCCTATAGGATCCTTGGCAGGAAACCTCGCCGAAATATCGGATCCTAAGCAAACACGGTAAGTACGTCGTTTATGAAAATTTCGAATGTAATATAATTTTCGTACAGACGAGTTTTCGCGCGCGGACGCGGGAAATCGCGGAAAATTCGCCCGGGAAAAGTGGAAAAGTTTACGCGGGAAGAAAGGGTACTCGATATGGGGTGGAAGTTGGTTTAGTCGCAGAATTTCTCATCTTACCTTTTCGAGGTTGAAGTTCCTCGAAAATTACCTTGGCCTCACTACGTGCACAAACAAGGTTCGATTTTTTTGTCTATTTAATTTTTTTAGACGTGTGAAATCGCTGATTGTTAGTTACTCATGTTTTTTTATCAACGTCAGAATTAATTAAAAAATATACTCATTTTTTATCATAATATTATTGTATTGAACATATATTATATGTATTAATAAATCCGTATCGATTTTCCTATATGAAGTCATCAAAGAAAAAATATAGAATCATAAGAATTTATCGGACGTTCGATTGCGCGATTTAATAAATTTTTCCTCGGTAATTGTCCGCATTCTTCGGTCCCATATAAAGTCCGACGCGTATTCTAAGAGTTTGTCGTAAAAACGCGGGAAAACTCGAAAAATAATTTGAACGTGTCGTAAAGCCCGCGCTTCCAGAAACGTTAGCTTTCCAATCTGCGGCTCGTTCGTCGTAAACTGACATAATCGCACAAAGGTTTCCCCGCACTTTATGGAAGTGTATGGGAAAATTACTACGGTTTTTCCAGAGTTGTGAAAAGTGGTCGTAAAACGAGTTATCCCTATACGGCGTTTTATCGAAGTTCTTCGACTCTTTTAATTATATCGCGCGAAAAGTTTCAATTGATTTTATTTTTGAACATTCAAACGATATTATGTGATTATTTTTCATGGATTGAATTCTTGAATACGACCATTGTTCACGCTATACGATATTTAACCGCCGATTCGCATAGATCACTCGTTAATTGAACCAAACGAGGATAACTTTCATATTTCTTTGGCCATTTACTTCAAACACGAACACACCTATCCTCCTTGTGACCTTCGAACCGAAAACCGAAAGGCTTTCGCGCGAATCGTCCCGCTGAAGTTGATCCTTGCGTCTCCCGACGGAAATCGGGCTCTCGTTAATTTAACCGATGTATAATTTATACCCAGGCGTCGCTTTCATACTCCGAAAGGTATTATACGTTCCGTATTATTATATCGCGCAGCGGGGGTGGAAAACTCGAAAGGAAAACATATATTCTCTTTTCGGGAAATACCTTTCGCCCGTATCCACTCGGCGGAGTCTCGTGATTTATTTGCGCCGAATATTGTAAAGTCGCTTTTGAGCGCGTGTCGTGGAAGGCGCGGATATTAAAAAAGATTTTTTTCCAGCATTTTCCCGACGGGACGGATGCTTTCGAAATGTGGGATGTTTTCTGTGGGGGGTCGCCGAGTAGTGGAAGATTTTTCAATTTTATTGTACCAATAAAATATGTCATACGACGGCACGGAACGATTCGGATGTAGAATAAACGCCGGTGTTGAAAGTTTTGAAATTTCGGGGGAAATTCTGCATTATTTTTTTTAATAGAATCAATATTTGGAATGATTCATTCGAAAATGAGATGTATTACGTTCCGCTTTTTTTGTGTGAACGCATAAAATTTTGAAATATTCAAATCGGAGCCAAGGTTGCTCAAACGTATAGTGTTTTCGTGACCGGCTGTCTCACACGCCTTAAATCCTGTTTGAATTTGTACTCTTTAGTGAAAAATACATAGTGTACGATTTATCTGTGTGTTTTGAATAAATATTTATCGACCTGTATTTAGGATATGTAATGATCGGTGTATAATCTTTATTGATTTAAAAAATAAATTTTCCTTTTAGCACGTTGTAAAGTTTAGAAAACGGTAGAATTTATGCAGTTTTAGATACAGTTATATAAATGTTTGATGCAAATTTTATTTTTCATCTGATTTCTATGGAAATCAAAGTGTATTTAAGAACATTATAATATAAATTGCATAATTATCGTAAATTCACACATTCAAATCTAGTTTTTTTCCAAATGTTATTTATAGAATCTATTCAGATCGATTCACAAATGCACACGCTTTAAAATTCAAATTCGCGCCCAGTCTCAAAAAATCTCTCGATACTATTAATTATGAATCGACATAGCCCGAAAAAACAACCCATATACCGAAAAACGGCAACGGCAATAAATTTCTCGAAACTAAACAAACGACCGTATAAAAATTCCTCACAATCGCGGTGAATTTAATCGACACCGAAACACGTTCGATTTCGAATTCGGACCGTTTTATTTTTTCAGGCACGTCGCTTATAAATCTCGAAACACCCTATAGAGCCGCGTATAGGGTGTTCCTCGTAGCGACAAATTAAATTTCTGCTACGATTGCCCTTAAGATATCCGATGTGGACCCAATGGGGCGTTAAGGTGGCCCTTGGAGAAATCCAATACACCTATACCTCGATTTGAACGCTGAATTGCATTTATTGATCCATGGTATATCTAAAAACCACTTAAATTATAATCCATATTGTCAAATTGTATTTTATTATATTTGAAAAGTTTACTGTTGTATTTTTGAGAAATGAATACAAAAAATTGAGCGTGTTCACATATTATGACATTATTAGCGTTATCTATCGATTAATAAATGTACAAATTTATATTTTTTTAATATCGTTATTATGTATAAATTTTAAATTTGAATAGTCTTTGTTGTATAAAGGAATCTATAATATAATAGAATTGATCGAACGTGCGTAAATCAAAATCCGTATATATCACGGATATGCCTCTCACGTTTCTATATCCTGTGTAATTATATCTTATAATGAATTATAATATAGATTCGATTCGATATAATCAATCGGTCGTCTGTTCCTCTCAATCGCGGTTAATTGCTCACTGCGGATTTCCTCTAATCATTACAGTTTTCCCAAGACCAAGCGAGCGCTTTTCCGGCAGATTTTTCTGCACGTGTGGAAGACGTTTCCGTTCATTGCTTCTTTTTTCGTTTTAGTGATCGTTAAATTGATTCCTCGAAAGTGATTCTAATTTATTATTTGTTCTGTTTCTAGTCTATTTTTTTATATTATTGATCTATCTTTTAATGTGTATATATGGTTTTTTCATAATATCATTTAGAAAAGGTGAATTTCACAGATTCTTATAAGGAATATATATTTCTATGATAATTTCAATCAAAATTGATAACTAATTGTAAAATGTACAATAATCCAATTGATTATCATAAAATAAAACTTTCTTTTAATTGTTTTATAGATTATTATGAATGATTTATATTAAAAATCCACATTTTAAATACAATAACATCGTTTTTTCTCACATATATTTGCATATTTTATTTTTGTAAACACGATAGATCACACCACTATAATATAAAAAATACGCATATCACTTTTAAGATTCTCAATAATCTTGATCTCAGAATCACCATAAATCTGTGAGACATTGCCATTTTATTCACATATTATTTCCATTCATAAGAAACACTTTTTACAAATAAATCATAGAGATACGACACTAGACAATTTCCATGCGACATAATCCGACATTATTAAATACTCGGGCACAAGAGCGGCTCGTTTCAAAACGATCTCGTTACACATATTTCATGTAAAAGTTTCACGTTCCGTATGTATTGTTTCGCATTTTCCGATTGCCAAGAATGAGCCGGAAAATGAGTGAGTAGCTTTTCCGCACTCGTGGGAAATCTGCAAGAAGCGTTTTCCATGCAAACGTCCATATACATGCGTCAGGTATTCTTTATGAGTAGACGAGATAAAAATGTACGTTTTGTTCATCAAACGAATCTTTATGAATTATTAATCCGTTTTTAATGTTAAAAGAAACCTGCATATATCTGTATGAGTTGTTAAAGGAATCTGAATAATTTTTATGTATATATTTTGTGTTTTGGCTTCGAAATGTTTTGTTGTGTTGAAGAATATCTGACAGTTTCCTTCTGCGATTATTTGCAGCGTCGCTCTTGATGACTGTCATCGGTCATTATTCACCGAGAGCATTTGGACAAAGCGAAAAAAATAAATAAAGAATATGATAAATGACCTTTGCGAAGGTCCTTGGAGCGTAGCGAAGCATTCTGAAAATAAGGCTTTCGACAATAGGCCGATAATCATTCGATAACTCACGATGATTGATTTTTGTTTTGACGCAAGTCCGCGTCGAGAAACACTTCAAAAAACGGCTAATTTTATTTATAATTTAATTTATTCTTTTGGTTTTGTGTAACGAATTTCGATCTATAAATATTCATGGCGTAATGAATGTATTTAGCGAAATTATTTGACAAATCAAATATCGTTTCGTATTCCGTGAAAAGGGTCGTTTCCGCCGAACTATAGTATAATTATTTATGTCTGGAATTGCGAATTTTCTCGTTTTGATTTAAATTAATGACATTTTCGTGTAACTTCTTGTTCTCGAGTCCGTTTTCAACACACAAGTTTTCTTATGTCCATTCAAAGCACATACGGGTCAAACTAATTTAAATTTTCAAATTCGTACGTCGTTATGGCGAATTTATGGGGTGTTAGCGAAACCGCCCAACGTTAACATAATTCGAATTAAAACCACCAACAACAATAAAACTACATGAAGCGTACAGAATCAAAATCCACATTATTTTCAGCCGGTTGAATACGAAACATTCGTTTAACAGACAATTTGCATTTAGTTGACATTCAAAACTAGTATATAGGCCCGATTTTAATAACATCGGCTGCGAATTGATAACCATAGTATAATGTAATAAAATAAAAATTGAATATATTTATGCAAAATTATTTTATAACCGTGCTGCGTGATATATTAAAACGAAAATTGAATATATGCAGACATATTTTGTAACCGTGGTCTTCCGAAATGTCTCCAGAATATATTATATTATATAGAATAAAATTATAGTCGTTATTATAATGCCCATAAAGATTGAATTCGGAGCTCGCGTTATAGCCGTTCTCGTGTAGCGATATACAGGCTAAATTGAAACGATAAGTTGAGAGCCTCAGCATACAAACATCTGTCATCCGTGATTATATACATGTATAGTGGATTCAAATATTTTTTCCACTGCGTAATAATCGACGTATTGCATAAGTCAACAGAGACGCTTTCCCAACAATCGACAGCCAATCGACACTTTTTTACAAATTTGAACGAATATACGACGCATTGCATACATGTTAGGTAAAGACGCTGTTCCCTATTACATAAATCAATAGATACGTATATGCCGTTCACGTTTACTGTTTTATTTCATAAGCATGATATTATAGACGTTAAGTGTATACGCATTAAGACCGTATTAGAATAATTGTCAATAATTTTGTAATACATATTTAAAAAAAAAATGATATTTACTCAAGTCGGAGTTGGTGTAGAGGTTTGGTTACTCGTGTTAGAATCTAAGAATGTAAGAAAAAATAATCGTATCATTTCAATGATGTCATCGAACACACGAACGAACGAACACACAGAAATCTGCTATTATAGGGGATACTATTAAGATTCTCGAATCATTAAAAATAACTATACATTATATTTAAAGATTAAAATTACGAATTTTGATTATACGACGACCTCACACCTTCGCAACAAAACAACGCACTCGACTTTCGGTACGACATAATTCGAATTGTCATTTCAAATTTCGCGCCACTCGGCGGAGTCAATTCCGAGTTCGAATTTTAGCACGGGCCCGTATTAAATCCTTAATTAACGAATATTTTAATTAATTACGCGTAGCCTTTCGCACAATGGCGAACGAACGACACCCGCATTATATGGCGGGGAAGGCTCTACGAAGGATGTATGTAAATATGGCGGGATACGTCTCGTCAAAGCCTGCCGTGTCGTTTGATATGTTATAACGTTATTTCGACGAGTGTGCGAGTAATTAATAATGGCGGGTTGTGTAGTTGCCGAGATGGCCTGTTTAGTTTGTGACGAATATTAAACGCGATGCGAGGTGTTTGCGTGTTAATCGGGGTTGATGTGTTAAAAATTTGTACGATATTGTATTGAGGATTATCGTTTTTTAGATCGCGGAAGGGAAAGTGTGGTTCGCTTAAAATGTCGTCATTGAGTTGATGATTCTTCGCGTCGTTTATTTATTGCATTAGTTGAATTATCATATTTAGTCTGTATAACGTTCACCGAAGAACAAGGTCTTTTTGATGATTTTGAAAGTTTAAGCAATTTGCTAAATGCAGAAGTTATCCGTTTATAAATAGTATCAGATTAATTTTTTTCTTTTGTTGTGTGTTGATCGTATCATTTATATATGCTCTCAGTTTTTTTGGTCCGTATTTTAATTCGCTTGTAATCAGTATTTTAACATTTATACTAAATGGTCATTGTTCATCGTCAATGTTTTTCGATAGCACAAACTGGCTAATTTTTGCATTATCAAGAGTTTTTCACAATCTTTTGATGAAATACGCTTTATTGAAACTTCGCTTAATATGTTACAGTTCAATTTTCAAAATTTATAAGTTTGCGACCGATAATGTTGTTCTCATCATCTTTTTTGATCGATATAAATTAATATTTTCGATAAAGCTTTCAACGATTATTCAGAAACATTCCGTTTCTTATCAAGTATAACGTACACATTTAAATATTTAATTAATCAAAATTCAATATCATTTCTAAAAACCGTATCACTTTTCGACACCATAAACCGCAAACCAACCACTATTTTCAACCGAACACAACCTCAATACAGCCTAACAAACAAACCGATTCGGCATTTTACACCCATAATATATTTTCCAACATTTTCACAAATCCACTTTCGTTATTATTCCGAAGCAGATTTCTCACTGCTTTGACGGACTCGCGAAATCCGCTCCGCGTCGACTCGCACAATGGACTCATAATGCTCGATTCTCAACATTTTCTTCTCTTGCCGCTCTCGCTTTCCGAAAACTGGGATTGTTCAGGTGTTAACGGTGTCGTTTTCGATGATTGTAATTGTGCCGATGTCGATTAGTTTTTCTGCAAAGTCACTTTTCGCGGTTCGAGTCGTGTAAAACGGTTTTGAATACCGAACGGCGAAGTGGCGCGATTCGTGTCAACCGCAGTGCGATGAAAAACCGTGGGAATTTCGTATTATGGTACTTTAGCCTTGGATCTGTTTATAATCTGAAAACATTCTGATTCGATTCTAAGACAATTAAAAGTATATTACGTACGATAGGATTGTTCTAAAAGTCATCTTTTACAAAGTGATACCGATGAAAGTTTCTAGATTTTTTACGATGTGCATATTCAATAGCTAAAATTAAATATTTCAGGTCGATCAATACATTAACTTAATATCTGTGTTTCGTGATTTTAATTCTTTAACGAGTACAAATTGTTATCTAATCGATTGCGTGAATTAAAACTTTGGCCACTTTTGCAAATCGACTTTTAACAACGGCCGAAAGTTTCGATCACTTCGAAACTTTATGAATAGCTTTTTTATACGCGAAACAAAACTTCCTAAACAACCCATCCATTATGTTGTATTCTAAACGTCTCTTTCCGGGGCGCGAACTGCTTATCTCGAATCTAAGGTTAATCGAGGTCTTAACGAGATAAATACATCCTTGAACGCCACAAATTGAAAATATTCCTCGTTTCGTATTATAATGGAGCCTTAACGACTGAACACCGACATGTAACGATAACAACAAAACATATTTTTTACCATTCCTCCGAGACACGAATTCGTAAACGAAACCTTGAACTTTCAAGTTCACGCGTTTCGACTTTATCAATGGATTTCAACTCGATTTATTCGGACGATACAACAGGAATATCCTCTCGAATCTTATGTCCTTTTATACGTATACTTTTGTATTATTTTTAAACGTAATTAAACGTGCACGATTTGAACGTACCGCGTCACGAAACGCATCCGTTTCAAGTGCACTCGTGCAACGAAAAACTGTTGCGTTAAATCCGAACCGACGGAGCGTCTCTTACGTGACACACTCGGAAATTTGAAACTCAAAAGATCGTATTGCCACGTGTATTGAGATGTCGGTGTAGGAAATGTGGATTGAATTTTTGAAAAATGAAAATCGCTGGTGTTGTGTGTGCAATTTTCGCGCTCGACGCTCTAGTGGTTTTGAGCGATTTGCGAATGTTAAGTGTTGTAGTTGATGTTGATTGTTCGAAATCGTTGTGGTTTTGGAAATTTAATGGTCTCGGTAAATTGAGATTAGATTAGAATTAATTAATGAATGGTATTTTCAATATCAATGTTTTGGAATTTCGTAATGATTTGTGTAAGATAATTTCATCGCATTGCTTTTTGCTGTTCATACAAATTTTCATTGTTCGACAATTTCTGAATTGCACAACGCCATAATATTTATTGTAATTATTCTTTTGTTCTTTTATGTGATGACAAATTATTTCGATTCGCCAAATTTTTACTTTTTTTCATACGATGTGTGTGTCCACGTATATTATCAGTCCATATATATTTAACCCAACCCAACCTAATCTAACCCAACCCAAAACCCTTATATAACCCAACTCAACCTTCAACAATGTATATTTATGAGCGATCTAAATAGACACAAACCGACATATATATCAGAAATTTGTTTTTGTTTTAGGATTAAAGAAAAAGTTTCGAACTATAATAATACTGTAACATTAGAGCTCTTATAATAATTTGTACCACGACGTAAACTATTATAACTACATCGTTACATTTAGAAACTTTTTCCCAAGTCACACAATACGTAAAAAAACTTTAATATATAAAAGAAATTATAGCAAATTTTATTAATATTAATTTATATCTTGTTTCAGGTAAGAACATCTCGATTTCTCACGTCTACCGCAAAAAAAGTCTTAAAAGAAACGCGGAATCGGTAAGTTCTCCTTTTACGACGATCGGATCGTGAAAAGTTATATGCGTAAAGAGTAAGAAGTAGCTGCGTAAAACGCGCGAAAGTTTAAAAATTTACCCGAATTATCTCTTTAACTACTTAAAGCCGGCTTTCCCACCTTGGGAAACGTTTTAATGGATTCGTCCACGGAAGTTTCCGAGTCGACTTTGTCCCACTTAAAAGTCTCAGGAAAATCGTCCCGCTTTTCCTTAAACGGGGGGTGCTCCTCTCTAATTCAATCAGTCGAATTGTCAGGTTTTTTTTTTTAAGTTAACTTATAGTAGTTAATTGCAACGAACAATTTATATATAGAAACGTTTGTTTGAATTTGTAATTTGGTTCTCGTAACGATTCGAGCGTATATTTTAAACCAAGGCTAAACGTATCCTGTATCCTGACTTGTATTTTTTTTTAAATAAATTATAGTGTCTATTTTCGGACTTTTTTAATTTAAGGTTTCGAATTTGGTAAACTAGTTTTTTTAAAAATAATATATCGCGGTGTTATAAAATTTAATAGATTCTATTAGAAATGTTGAATGAAATTTTCAACGTCGCTTTAAAACAAAAACTTTTAATAAGTCATAATTCAATATACGCAGTATTAATCGTTCTCAAATACACAATATGCAACACTTTCTCCGACATTTGAGAACTTTCTTCATCTTCACTGATTGAATTAAAGCGTATCATCTCGCCTAATCCTCGGAGCGTTACAATTTATTCTCGACTAATTACTATTGCACAACTCGGCTCGCTTTCACCCAGTTTTATTTTTCATATGAATTATTATTTTTTATCTTTAAATTTTTACTTTCACGCGTTCTTTCGTCGTTTTCACGTGCAATTTGCTAACACGCATCTATTGAATCAAATTCATGATATTACGATAAATAATTACGCCTTCATTGTGCGTCTGCTTATTTCGATTGTGAATAGTTCGCACGATATGCGCAATTCTCAATGATTTAAATTGAATCATATAAAGATGAGAATATTTTTTTTATATATATATAGTTTAAGTTATCTATTTTGTTTTTGAATGAAAAATCGTAATATTAAACAGAAATTTCTCAAACTCTGTTCGAGAACAACTAACGAACGTGATTTCTGTCTGGTGTTGTTAAAAGTTTACTAAAACCTTTGTTATTATCGCACATAACGTTCTACTTTTCGACACAACATAAAAATGACGAAACTTTCAAATGTGTATAACCCTCGAGCGATACATATGTTGTTTCATTTTATAACATTTCAGTACATGTGCAATACTTTTTTCTATGATTTACGCTTTCAAATGTAGATTTATTCAATTAAAAATGAACATTAATCATTCCGCAATAAACGCCCCGAACAATAATTCTGTTTTGCTCGACATGTGATGTATGCCTTTATTATTTGCACAGATGTTATTTAACTTAAAATAAATTAGAAATATTTATGAAACAATACATTTCAAACATTAAATCATTTCTCTTATATGAAAATAATATTATAAATTAAATTTTCTAGTCTCCGAAGTTGCACGGAGCGTGACGCGCGCCCATACATTTTCCCGCCGCTTTAATTCGATTCAAAAACACACTTATCCGGTGAATTATTACTTACACACAATACATAATATAATACGATTTTTTTCGCCTTCATTTACCGGAGTAACGTAATTATTTGCGCGCACGGTCAATTATTACGTAGAACGCGCTCGGGCCTCGCTAATTTCGTTATTGCGAGCTCTCGCACTAAAGCGATAATACGTTTTTGACGCTTCGCGAGGGTTGAATTCGAAACGTTCGTAATACAAAGGAAAGTGTACACAACCCCCGATTTGTGTGTGAAATTTCGTTAATACGACGGTTGAGTATCGGGAAATATGTGGATTTGTATGTTGATGTTGATGCATTTTGATGAAAGTGAACAGAAAATTATTTATATTGTAATTGGCTGGAATCTGAATGATTTGAATTTTGTAAATGTATTATATGGTTTCGCTTTATCTAACAAACTGAGTCATTGTGCAAAGTGGTCAGCAAGGACGCAGTCTGCTCAGTCCCTATCTCGTCTGCCTCACTGGTTGTCATTGTGATAAGCTTAATGGACAGCAATCACAAGATCAAGCACATGGCTCTTTTTTCCCTTATCAATATGATTTGGGCTAGCACGATAATGTATAGCCTAATTTGTCACATTAATTGATAAAACCTTGTCCTGTAATGGATAACTAATAGGTTGATAATGATGATTATTATACGATTTGATAATTTTTGAGTTATATAATAAAACCTCATTTGCATCAATGGTCTCAGATTAATAGGACACATTTATTTACCGATTTTTTAACTTTGATTATTTAAAGATTAAACATTTGGTTTTGTTGAAAAAATGTAGTCTTTATAATGTTCATTTGAAATTATTTTTTTTAATAGTCATTTAAAATTGTTTAATTAATACTTTTTCCTATGACATTATCTTTCATTATATTGTTTACATTTAAACATAGTTTAAACAACTCGTTGAAACATTAAAATTTTATAACATACTTACAACAGTTACAAACACATTTATTTTAAAACTTTCCATTTTTATAAGGAAAGTATCAAGACACAACCATTCCTCATACCGTTACCCCCAAAAAAACTGCTCCAACAACACCCTCACCGCCACCATCACCGAATCAACATTTTAACACCGATAAATCGAGCTCGCTCACCTCAGGCGTCACGTCCAAACCTAAAAAAATCGGATCACTTCTTTCGCATCCCGAACGAGACCCGAGCATAAAAAGAGACCAGAATAAATCGCAGTTTAGTCCGTGGAACGAGAGAGAGAGTTATCGCCGGCACTTTGTTTCGGTTTAAGTGTGCGCCGGTTAGTTTTCGGTTAAACTCTCGAAAATTAACCGCAATCGCTCTAATGGAGTGCGAGCTATTTCGCTAATAGCCGGCCCGTTTTCGTCAACGTCCGTAGAATAAATGCGCTTCGTTCCCTCGCCGGAATATATTTCGCAGTTAAGCTAGAGCCGAAGGTGGTGTGTGTGTGCTTTGGAGTATTTCTGGGCTCGTTTTGAACGGTGTGTGTTGTAATTGTCGGTCGTTTGTTCGGTTGATGCGTGCGCGTTTGAGTCTTTGCGTCATGTATGGAGATTATGGATAAGTGTGGGATTGGGCAATGAGTGGTAGGTTTTGTCTTATCGTTTGTATCGCAATGAATTTAGTGTGAGATGTTAGTATGTGGATTTGTGTAGTATTTTGTTTTGTGTAGTGTTTGTGATTTGTGGGGCTGTTGAAAGTTAAGATCTGTTTTTATATGCTCATGTGGAAAATATAAGTTTAAATGGTACTACTAGGTTCCAGGT
The DNA here is from genome assembly GCA_028571205.2 of Hydropsyche betteni. NCBI lineage: Eukaryota > Metazoa > Arthropoda > Insecta > Trichoptera > Hydropsychidae > Hydropsyche > Hydropsyche betteni. The sequence goes on from JAOXNN020000006.1 coordinate 1,657,613, forward strand.
TGAACTCAATTTTATTTTCCTAACCTAACCTAATCTAACCTCTAAGTGTCCTAGATATTAAACAAGATTTCTAACCTAACCTAAAATAACCTAACTTAACACCTAGGAGTTAGGTTAGGTCAGGTTAAGAAAAAAATTCAGTTCTACCTGAAACATAGTAGCACCGTTAAAATTAACTTTTGATATGTATATTCACCTGTTGATTGAACTATATGTTGATTATTACATTATATTTGACGAAATCGAACTGTTCAATAAATCCATGTACATGACAGATGAAATAAATTGAATCGTCTTTATTTGAAATTTTATAAATTGTATAATTGTGAGACGAAATCTTTCTAAAGAAAATTTTTAAAATGTGAAAAGAATCATATTCATATATTTATTTAGAACGTCGGGTGATTTTTAAATTATTTTTAGATAATTAATACGGATCGGTGTATTCGTATTGTTACATAATTAAATTCGCGTACATGTACACGAATAAATTCATACTAGAAATGTTTAATGTTTAGAAAAAATATATACCTACGTTAAAGTCATCAATCATTTACGAAAGATATATTTCAAAATTCGAATGCCCATTGTGTTTCGAGCGTTTGTTTAGTTTTCGATACTTTATTTTCGAATCTCGATCATGTAAGTTTTTCGCGTTCGCATATCCGAATGCAAACATATATACGGGAGCACATTTTGAAAAATTGGAGCAAAAGTATAAAAGGAAACATGTTTATGTTTGATTCGACGCATTGCGAGCGTAAAATTGAATTGTTCCCGAGCACACGTATACAGAATGCGCAAAGGGGAAAACATGAGCCGAAGTCGATTTATATCGGAAAATTCTGAAAATGCTATTTTTCATCCGGCAAGCCGGCTCTATGTACACAAAAATATTACGTACCGAGAAAAACCCGAAAAAATAAATATGTCTGCTTATTTATTTGTATACGCCGGAGTGACCCTTAATTTGCTACATTTAGAAAATTTATGAAGCTATTGATATATAAAAAATTGTTTTGAGAAACAAAAAATAGTTGTCATGCTTATTTTTTATATATAGCGTTAATATTATATTTGTATGATATATTAAAATCTTTTTTTTAGATTATATTAAGAATGAGGCTATATAATGTTAAAATTTGAACGTTTTTATGCTTGGTATAGAATTTTGCCTTAATGTAATTAAACGTCGTTTGTATATTATTTTTGAAAATTATCAAAATAGGGGTCATCCCAAATGTATACGATACAATGGCTTCGGAAAATTTTCGACGGGAACGCTCGATCGCCCCACGAATCGGTCGAGGGCCGGAAAATGAACATGTCCGCTGCAGTTTTCCGCGCCGGAAAATCCCGGAAAAGGCAAACGAACCCACGCGAAAGGGGAAAACACAATGCCTTCCGCGAAAAGGACTGAAATCTTATTTACGGACGGATCGCACATCCGATTTGTATTATTTACCGTTTTCGGTTTTATTTATTTATTTTTTCGTAGGGAAATTTGTATTCGGTATGTGCGTTTTGAACGTTCGCGAAATTTTAATGTTTTTCATTACGAAGCGTTTCGGGTGATGTGTATCTTTCGAATGTGGATATATTTCGTGAACGTGTTTTTGACAGGATTTTTCGGAGTTAAGTCGATTATAAGTACGTTAAATTATTGAAATTTTATATTAAAATAAATTGAATGGAAAAGTCTTTATTTTTTTTTTGTATTAATTTACTACGACTTTCATCTACTTTGCGAAGTCTTTTAGAAATACTTCGTCTGAATTCATCCTTTTTACAATTTTCTTACTCGACAAATTCTTTTGACTTTAATCCTGTTAAACTTGCGAAAATCCTAAAAACTCGCTAATTCTATAAGACAGAATAGTAGACTTCACACTGAATACCTAACTAATTAATTTTTCGCAATGCAAAAAAATCGACTTCAATATCCGAAAAACCTCTATTACTTCCGCACTGATCCAATAAAATAAAATTTTGCAAGGATTATGATCTCATTTTCGTCGCCGCCGCCGACAAATTTCTTTCGAAATTATCGCGATTTGTCCTTAGAAATCTCACTTTTCGAAGTCGATAATCTTCGTCGGCGAAATGCGCAAACTTTTGCCATTTAAATCAGCTCGATTATCTACGTAGGTCAAGTTTGAAGTTGGCTACTAAGTCCCGGTTTTGTGCCGCAACTCGAACTGGTCGTTTGCTCTCTAGAACCTGATCGTTTTCTCGGTTATTCTGTTTTATAATAAACTCGAGTTTATAACGTATTAAAAGTTTTAAAATAGATGTATTTTCTTTGTAACTTTAATTGTAATATAATGTAGAAAATTGATAGGAATTGATATAAAAGTCGCGTTTCATCGTCGAATAGACGCATTAGCCAAATTGGACTTTTCTATTAGTGCAGACTATATTGTATCGATTACACATCAATTTATCGTACAATCGATTGCGCGATATTCTTAAAAGCTTCTACGAAAGAAGCAATCATTTCAAGGCATCAAAATCAATATTATTAAGTGCTATAGCATGCTCGCATGAAATATTATTATATAAAACGAAATTCCGCGCTATTTCTATTATGCGATTAAATTTCCTTCGCACATATTTTCGAACGGTTTCGGATTAACTTTTGCACAATGCGCATCGCTTACTTATCTCGAGATACTTTTAATTAAATGCCCGCACAGCCGAAAGTTATTAAACGAAAGGCTATTTCGAAATTATTCGCAAGTTCGGCAAACCGAAACGGCTCAGGTGAGTTTGTTAAGAGAGAGCACCGAACCGTTACAATCGCAACTCTTAAATATCGGGAGGCATTCGGTTAATTTCATATTATTTTCAGCATGGAATAAATAGAAATGACTATTATATTAATTATTAGTTCATAAAAAATCCAATTATGTTTTATTGAAGATTGATTATCAATCTGATTGTCTATGTTATTAATTAATGCTCATACTATAATATAATAGAATCTTGAATTTATATGTATGTATGAAATTTTAATATATTTTTTTTATGATCGTAGAAGAATTGTGGGATTATCCGAGTTTCTTCTTTATCGCGTTCAATATACATTATCAGAATAAATAACGAAATATTTTATACACGAAACGCGCTTAATTTATTCATTCCGTTGAATAGAGCCGAAACGTAGCCGAAAGTCGAAACTTTTGAAAAGTTTATAGGGGTGACATTGTTTTTTGATTAAGTTTTGAGACGCTAGCACCGAACAAAACACTAATAAAATAATACGGAGGCTTTCGCGCTTTACGGGCGAGAGGAAAACTCAAACTTGGCCACTTTCTATAATATAAACTCGATTCTGCATCACTCGGATGCTTTGTGTTTAATTAATGTGCAAATTAAATTTTCTCGCACTATTATCGTTTGCGTTTCGCGCAAAGTCCGTTCGGAGGATTCGCATAGACAGGAAAATGGCACGCAAACTTCCGACGTGCTGTTCGGTGGTTTTTTTTTTATAATTTTTTTCCGTACGTTTTATCTGAACCGTCAGTTTCGACTTTTTTAATCCTGTTTCGCGTCTGTCTGTTCCGTTTTTGTGCATTTCAATTTTTCCCGCAGCAGAATGCGTTTTTTTCTCGTTCGTCGACTCTGTTAAAATTCAATTTGTGCAAATCGACGAAAGTTCGATTTTGATATCGCTGTTCGATTCGATATCCCCGATTTGAATATTCATAATAATATTCTATATGTATATTACGAACCGATTTTTTTACGTAATAGTTTCGCCGATATACTTTCGGGTGTGTCCGTTTTTATTCTTCTATCCGATAAACTCTGTCGAGCGATTCGGGTTCAAAAATTGCCATTATTTTCCCGGGAAAATCCGCGATAACGATAATCCGCGTCGATTTTTCGCTAATCCCCCGACCTCGGCGAGGATTTCCCTTTTATGTAAGAACCTCACTACTACTCAATTTAATTCGCAGCACTACCTAAGACCCCCAGAAATAAGGAGGTGCGATCAAAGGGACGATGCGAAAGTCCTTTGTAAGCAAATACGCGAGGGAATATCCGAACATCCTAAAATAGCCCTTTTCCTCTTTTTTTACTCCCGCTTCCCTTCATATATACACCAGCTTTTGGCCTCAAGGGAATCCAACCGGCCTTTGGGGAATACGAGGAAAAGAAAAAAACTATTTTTTCCATTGATTTTATTAAGGTGGCTCCCTTTTTGTACGCGAGTCCCTAATTTGAGGGCCCCTTGTGCATGCTAATGCATCCCAAGTATTCGTCCTCTCTTCTTTGATTATTGTATCAATTTCGAAACAAATACCTAACTTTATTTAATTATTAAAAATATTCGTATTTAATTTCTCTTCATTATTATTTTTTTCGTTAATATTAAATCATTAATGCCCATAATTCGATAATCGATATTTCGGCATTCAAAGCTTTGCGTCTTGTATAATTTATGTACCATTCAACGGAACGGTATTATATTCTCAAATTAATTGGATTTTAGGTCAATATATTTCATTACGCCATAACTTCGAGTTTCAAAAGAGAAACATTTGGCCGGAAAAAAAAACGTTAACTAAGCTAATTACGTTCGCCGCGGAGCTTTTTCGTCGCTCTCTTCAAACATTTCAAAGTCACGCCCGTCCATTGAAATTTTCAAGTCGTCGTCCTTTCAAAAGTTTCGCGGTTAAACGGTATTTTGACCCACCCCTGACGGCCTGCTAACCCTTTTCTTTGGGGCGTTTGTGTTTGTACGTAAAATATGGGATTTTACGCCGAGCTATTTACACGTACTCGGTTAATCTCGGTTTCTTAACTATAACATGCATCATTCGGGGTTCAATTATTTATTTTTAATTTTTTTTTATTGATTTATATCTAACTAGCCGAACCCGGCAGACGTTATCATGCCAGTACTATAACAGCTTGATGTGATTTTATGAATTGCTTAACCAAGTCAGATTTTTAACGACAAACAACAGATTTTCGATTCTTCATACTGAATATTTTTGGATTTTTTTTTGTTTTAATGGTACAAAAACCTTCTTGACAAAAAAATACATATACATTCCAATTTTCATAGTAATCGTTCGAATGGTGTTGAAGTGAAACGACGTCATATATATAAACATCCATTTTTATATATAAAGATTTATTTGATTGAAATTTTCTTTGGAATTTTTAATCATTATTGATTTAAATGTTGAATTTATGATTGTTAGTGATGGTGAAAACCTATGACGTGTATTTTACCGAGGTCTAATCCACGTAGAACGAATGGTCTCGCCTCGTCTGTCAAACTGGTGGTCATTGCGATCGCAAAAATGGTCAGCGAGGCCACAGTTTGCTCAGTCTTTACCTCGTTACCCCCCCGGTAATTATCACGATTTACTTTGTCGAGAGTCAGCGAGCAAAAATCTTAACACATAAACTTGCGTATCGTTGATCTGAGAGCCTCCGTTGGCATGGGCGGATTGGCTCTTATGGTACATGACCCTTATTGATGTTGGCTCTCGGATAAGGTATATAACCTAAAACCCCAATATTTAATGGGGAGACCTTGTCCTGCAGTGGGCACAAAACGGGTCGACAGTGATGATTATAATGTGTTGCAAATGATATTGAAATTAATTAATGATAGTTGTAAGTATCCAAAAAGTTCAAGAACCATCGTTTAAGTGGGGCATTGTGTGTGCGTAGAGATTCTGTATATAAGACGCCGCAGCGAAAGCTCTTCCATCATTTCGCGCATTTCCATACAAAATGAAAATTATGGACGTCGAGTGCGTTTGAATGGCCAAAGTTTGTGTTTACAATTTGAATTTGGGCGCGCGCGAAAGGGGTAGGTGGCCGAAATTTCCTAATGGAAAATTATACGATCCATTATCATGCTAAACGGCCGCCGCTGTCATTATCCATTCATACGATTGTAGTTACGCCGATTTTTCCGTCGGCGTTTTTCCTTCCAGCTCGTCCACGTTACGGACGAGGCTTTACGAGGCCGCGGGGCTGTAAAAAATATTACGACAATTATTTTTATGCGGCGACTTTGTCCCGTTCGGTTGGCCCTCTTGTCTTTTTATTGCGCGAATGCGGAACGAGGTGCCGTGCGTTTAATACGGCGGTAGTGCTTTTTTATAAATAATGCGAACTTTTTCGTGTCAATTTGGATAATTAGTTTCGTAATTCGATTCGTACAATTGTGAGAAACGTTTTGGTATTTTTATAGACCGTTTTGTTAATTAATTTTTGTAATCAATCAGATTTTTGAATGAAATTCTCTTATGATTTATGATTTTTTAACATTTTTTTTTTAAATTAATTAATATACTTTAATACTTATAAAACCTCGACATAAACACCCACAGGTAAAATGTAATACATATTAAAAAAATATTTTTGTTACGACCGCAAAATTTCGCCTCCGCATAATAATCGGATATATCAAAGTTCCAAAATGAAACATTACAAATTACCGCACTTTCGCTCGACTCACTTAACGCACACACGCATTTTTTATTACAATTTCACTCGCAGATATCATACTATTATGATTCGGACCTTTTTACATTCTCGCCGAGATAGTCTGAGAAAATTTATATCCGCGATATATTATGTATAAACCCTTTTTCCCGCCGCCGCGGAAAAACCGTACAAATGTGGCGGATAAGGCTCGCGTTCGCAATTTGTCCCTTTTGTGCGACTCCTAATTAAGGACATGCCCTTATTGTTTACCATAAATCCCCCTCGTTTTAGCGTGGGGTTAGTTTAACTGTAGTATTGTCAGTGCGAGGCCGTTATCAGTTTTTCCGACGGGAAATTCGGCGAAAATTTGGGTGTCGCAGTATCTCCTTTTTTTGTTTTCCACCGCGTAAGGTCAATTCGTACCCGTAATACGGCACGTAGGATATTCGTGATGATTTTTTCTTTTTTTGCAAGTCTTTGTTGTGTGTGTGTTCTTGAATTCAAAGCACGTTTTTTATATTCGAAATCGTGTTATTTTACAGAATGGTTACGTTGCCGCTTATGTTCGCAATCAGCAAATATGAGATTCGCTTTGCGTTGTCACTTTTTTGCTTATTGTTTTATATTGGTTTTTTTTGTGTATGTTTTTATTCATTTGTATTTATCAATTTCTAAATGTTTCGTTTGTGAATGGATACGAAAACGATGTTATCAATTATTGATCACTTTCTCTTTAGATGACGAATGAGAGAAATGCACGACAACATATTCAAATACATATTGTGTCGTATGTTCTAAATTTAATCTCTTTGTTACATTTCCATTGTTACTTGAAGCATCATTGAAAAACACAAACTTTTGACCCGGAACAACACATTTGACTTTCCCTCTCAAAACAAAATAATAAAAATCCGACACAATTTTAAACAAGCACATTCCCTAAATGAACTCCAAACAAAAAAAAAAACATCAAAAATCCAAACAGTTCACCACTTTCGACGCATAAATCTAAAAAAACGAAACTTTTCCTCCATGCGAAGCCGGAATTAAAAAGAAAAGAGCGCCTACATTATTCATGCGATGCGACTCGTTCTTCCCGCGGATAGTTTTGCGACCGCCAAATTACGGCCATTAAAGGAATGTTCCCTTGGACGAGCCCTTGAACGTAAATCCACATTTACAAACCTTCCCCCAACACCATTTCGGCCTATTCGTC
>JAOXNN020000006.1:1667955-1682212 GCA_028571205.2 Hydropsyche betteni
AAATGTGTACCCGATTTGAATATTTAATATTTAATTAATAAAACCAGTTCATTTGTTATTGACACAATTACGACATAAAACGCATAAGCATATAAAGACCATATTCGCGAAAAAGTCGCGAGCGTCATCGAACAGACGGAAACACAGATACACAGAAATCCGCAATTATATATAGGGGATCATCATCATCATCATGAAAAATATTAAAAAAAAAAATGCGAGCGTCATCCGAACGGACAGATACACAGACAGACACACAGAAATCCGCTATTATACATAGAGGATAGGGGATTCTTCATGCGTATACATTTAACGTCTAAAATATCATGCTTATGCCTCTAAAAGCGCCTCTATTGACTTATGCAATACGTCGATTATTACGCAGTGGAAAACATAATTCAATTCCCTATACATGTACATGTATATAATCACCGATGACAGATGTCTGTGTTTGTATGCTAAGGCTCTCGACTTATCGTTCCAATTTAGCCTGTATGCCATTCAAATATAACGGCTATAATCGCTACACGAGAACAGCTATAACGCGAGCTCCGAATTTAGTCTTTATGATCATTATACTAACGTGTGGTATATTGTTGATGTATAATACAGTAAAACCCTCCCTATATCGTTCAAATGCATTCAAATTTAATATTTTTTTTTCAAATAAATTTGAAGTAAGCAGTTGACACGTAAAAATGTCAAAAAAAAAGTTAAAATTGAAAAACCTTAACCTGCTATAATGTGGGATCTATCTCGACGTTATAGGGGGGTTTACTGTATAACCCGTTCGGAAAACAACGTAGTAATGTTTCCTTTTCTAATTTTTTATAAACTTTAATTAAATATTAGGTGAGGTTGAGTAGAAGTTTCGATATTTGGTTTTGATTTGTATTAAACATGTGTGGAAAATGTGGATGGATGATTGAAATCGCAATGATGTATGAAGTAAATTATTTAATGAAAATTTCTTGAGGTAGATAAAAGTGAATAAAGGAAAATCCTTAAAAATTTATTAATCTGAATGACTGAATATGTTAATATTTTTTATCTCATAAAAGAAGATAATTTTCAAATATAATAATTTGACTACTATTAATCATCATTCGAGACCATACACAATCATAACTATATATTATAAAAAACCACACAATTTTCACAATCAATAAAACCATTACATTCCCAAAATACAATCCAAACCAAAAATATATATAAAAAAACCTTATCACACACCCCCAATTGGTACAACACACAAACCCTCCACACAACTTTAAACAAGCGAACCGCTTCCGCCCCACGTCCCATGCCGATTTCTCCATTTTCCGACGTTCGAATACAGTTTTTCCCGCTGGAAGACTTGCGGCAGAGCCGGGGAAAATGTAAACGTTTTCCCAACTGATGGCGGACATAAGGAACGGTGTCGGAGGTAAATTGCCGGGCGATAAGGACGGCTCTCTGGTAAGTGATAAATCCGAGCCGGGTCCGTGACGAATGGCCGAAACAAAAGCCTCGGAGAAAAATGCATTCCGGTCGTATAGGTTTTTCCGAGGAAACTGGAAAAAAAAGTGTATATGTTGTACGTTTTCGCGTGTCGGGGGAATGGCGGTGCGGTTTTCCGTTTGGCGTTTCTTGTTTGTTTTTTAGGGGTTGATGTGATTTTTTTTAGGATTGTTTCAATATACAGGTAGTTCTAGACTTACTATGGAGGTATGTTCTTTTATCATGATCGTAAGTCGAATCCATATAAAAAAAATCAATCAATTTTATTTATATCAAAATTTTCATTTTTCACCCATATCTTGCCAAAGTTAATACAAAAAATATTTTACCAAATTTATTTTTTAGTATGTACGAACACATATCCCAAAAACAACGAAAAAAAAGGAATTCCAAATTTTACGTTAGTATAATAATTCAAATAAGTATATATAATATTTTTTCTGAAATGCATTGACGATAGTTGACGACAGTTCATAATTCATAAGTAATTTTTAAAAATCAATTAATCAAAATATATATATATTCCATTATTTTTCGTTCATAAGTACGAACCGTAGTAAGTCAAGAACTGTCTGTGTGTTTTTAAACTGAAAATAATATTTTACTCAATTTCTTAAAATAATGTTAAATTCTCATGCGGTAAATTTCATATCAAACATAAAGCTGTATATTTAATTATCACAATATCTTTAGTTTCATTATGTAAATTAATTCAAAATATAATCACTTAGGCCCGATCATATCTTATTAATTAAATTACGAATAATATTTCATTGGGATTACAGCACAATCGTAACTGTACTATAAACTTTGAATTAATCAATATTTTCCGAACATAAATTCAAACTAGATTATCTCGAATCGTTTATTAGCGTAGAACATTGCAACGTCCACACAAAATCAACAATCTCTCTAACAAAATCAAAACGGTCGAAGGATTTGCATAGTCCAACCTCAGAGATGACCAAATTTGAATGCACCGAGTTCGACATTTTATGCAAACGGCGTTTGGCAACGGGCTTCTTATTGTGAACGGGAAAACAAAAGGAAAATTCGGTCGCCTTGTCGGGAAATCCGACGCTCTCTGGTGTAGTGCAGGCTTTATATTTTGTGATGAGTGTATGTGTATGTGTGAGAGAGTCATACGTGACTGGGAAAATTAGTCCAAATTAGTGAATGAAATATTTCCCGGCTTCGCACTCGGAAAAGTTCGCGTCCACATGGAAAAAGTATGTGACTTGGTTCATGCGCTGAAACTTAATCATGGTTAATTTTTTTATATACTTAATGAAACATTTTTAAAATATATACCACATTGAATAAAATATGTTTTTGTATTTTAATTTCTTTGTATAATATAATATGTACTTTCGTTTTTATACATCCAAATCCACATTCAAACACACGATAATCCCTTTTAAAACGACCCGTGTGTGTGCGGCGATCGAAATTCGAATCCGTTTACGCACGATTTTCCTTCGCCGATGGAAAAACCATTTTCCTTCGGAGCCTCATTTCATCGCTTATAAAATTGACGTTTTTTTCCCCGGCGAGGCCATTGTCACTTGTATTTTATACGTATTCAATATTGGAAAATTTACTACATTTCGCGAATAGATCCGGTTGAATTTTCCGGATTTCCCGCAACGGAATCTTCCAGTTTGTCATTGTCGCGATTAATTCCTTGCAATTTAAAACGCTGAGTTTTCAGATATTTTTAATATCATACCTTATCGATTTGATGTATGAATATAAGTTCGTATCTCTTGTTGAATTGGATCAATAGTATATTGTTTTCGAATTGTAATCTTCTTATTTTCTACCGTTTGCTTATTTGTATTATTGTATATTATTTGATGTACAATTTGTATAGAATATTCGCCGCGAAATGTACATTGTCGCATTTTAATGCGACGAAATGAAAAGCTTTGTCCCGAACAATGAAAATTCGAGTTACAAGAGGGCGAACGACCTCGCCAGGACGATTTCAATTAATATTCGTTGCTCCTGGAGAGAGTCCTGGATTTGTCTCGGGCTTATGGTACAATGCACTCCCTGGACCGTTTGCGAAATTCGAATTTTGATAACGCGACAGATGTTCTAGATGTTAATTTAACGTAATTAACGGGGATCCGTCGGTTTGAGACCGTGCGATGTTTTAATATGAAATTTGGTTGAGTGTAATTGAATTAACGCCTCGTTTGTGATCGTTCAATTTTGTTATACTTTCCTTTTTTTGTTATTCGTTTTTGTATCAGATTGAATATGCAAATTATTAAAAAAAAAGATTCAAATATTTAAATATTCTTTCATTTTATTTTACTTTTCATAAGTTTTACAGTGTATAAAACTTCGCAAATATTTCATTCGAGAATATTTAACTTACTTATAATTGAATCTTTTGTTCGAAACTAAAAATTCTAAAGTTAAATTCGCACATTACGTACACGTTTTATCCATATATTTTTCAATTTAAAGAATCACATTATATTTATGGGTTATAAAAATATTTTTACGATAGCATTCCCATAGTTTTCAATCGAAACGTCGACTATAAAGAATGCGTATTATTTTGACGTTATAACGAACGATACGATACAAAAAAAAACGCACGATAAAAATGCATTAGTTTCCTTTACAAACAGTCGCAAAAACACAAAGGATCACAAGTACGTACGTCGTAAAAAATCGCAACAAAGCGATATTATCCTTTTGTGTAATTCGGTGTCAAACACGAGAAGACAGATTCGCTTTGTGCGAAATTCTCATGCGGGTTTCGCTAATGCCGTTTACACTGGGGAACGACGTCTTTCGTCAAACGAAACGGATTTTTTCGTCATAACTTGCTGGAAAAATGATTTTTCACTATGGGAATGTGGGAAAGGTTGTATCGTGGAAATTCCGAGCGGGAAAACAATGCGGGAAGACTTCGGCAATTGGAATTGTTAATTGAATTCGTCGGATGGTTCGAAATCGAATTCGCGCAATTAATTCTATATTGTGTATAAATAGTAATTGATTGTTTATTTTTAATGTTTGTAAATTCAAAATGAATATTTTTAATATTGAACTATTATAAATTTACTAAAAAGAATTTTTTTTGTTGCAGGTAAATCGAATTTGAATTCATCGGATATATTTCGCAATGTATCATCATAAGGTAACGTAAGATTATTTAAGGGTGCGATCAAACTGTGCATTGAAAAAGTATGCGTTGTTTTTTAAAATTAATTATTTGTGCATTAGAATAATATGGAACGTGCGTTAAATAATCTCGTGTTGAGCATGATTTTATAATATTCGGAATGTGCAATGAAGAAAAATCGACTTATAGTGTGTACCATTAAAAAATATGAAACGAACAATAGAAAATATGGATTTGAGTATTGAAACAATTGAGAGGCAACAAAAGTAAAGTCTTCTTTCATAAATAATACCATACAACTATCAACGTTTCCTTTTGTCAAAATTTTAATTTCATTTAATTTCAATCAATATTGAACCAACCTGAAAACTCTTTCATAAATATTTCATAGACACCATCAACTATAAATTCGACTTAATAACGCAATTAAGTCGCTCCACAAAATTTATCGCACATAAAAAAAAACAATCAACCCTCATCCCCATAGAAAGATCGATTAAAATCAACTGGCACCCAGACTTAATTTAATCGCAACGCCCCTCATGCAACCCTTCGCATCCATTCCGAATTGGAACTTCTGCAGAACTACCTGGTTCCCAACCCTCCTCACTAAACCGCAAAACATCCGCACGTATTATAGCCCTATTCTAACCCCACCGAATTCTTGCACATGCGGTTAACGCGCACATGCAAAGAGCCGTATCGTATTTTGCCGCCCACCGAGAACAGGGGTGTATTCTAAGTTTGCATTTTCGAGTGGCTAAGTGTTAATCCGAAGTATTTGTGTGTCGTGTTAAAATTGTGGATGAAATGCGTGTTGGGTTGTAGAATGCGTGGGCTCAGTTCGAGGTGAGGTTGAGGGGTAGTTTTGGTATGATGTTGGTTTTGGTTTGGGTGGAGAATGAGGATGGATATGTCAAATGAATTATTGAATTATAATTGTTCAAGATAGATATAAAAGTGATTGAATGAAAGTTTTTAGTAGGTAATGTGAATGATTGAACTTGATGATGAGCAGCTGAAACTGAAACAACAACTGAAATGAAAGGATGTACATAGAAAGGAGAGAGGACTGATTCAAACACGCGTTCTACGCATATTTATGTACTAAACGTCAATGACAAATCGTAATTATTGTCACAATCAATCGCGACGTCGGCACATTATACTATAATTTGTATGGCGATCGACAGATAAGGCTTGGAATCGGAACTATTTTTTGGAATCGTTTCATAAATGAAAGATTTAACTCTCATTTTCTGATCAAATAGATAAATACCATATTTGAGATAATCGAGTAGGTATTAAAAATGAAATCGTACTGTCGCTATACTCACAACTTGAATAATCATCATTACGATTGATAGTATCTGCAACATACCACTGCACTACGGGCTGACATATGAAAAAAAAAACTAAAATATATAAATATATAATAAGTAGTGCATCTTATTCAACTGAATCGATAATATTTCAAAGATCAAAATCTAAAATTGATTGCATATGTTGAAAATATTGCGTCGAATGTAAGAATACAACCATATTTAATAACAGTCGGGCGACCCTCGTTTTATGTGAAATTTTGAATCTTTATCCCCTCGATTTGAATTTGCTTGCACCTTTTTCAGGGCTATATGTAAAACGGTGTATTTCGGTTTCGCTTATAAATCTCGCGGGACGTGACAAACGATCGGCAATCAATCGGAAGGTTGCACATTTTGCACGATTTCTAAGATGGGTGTGCCGATATTTGCATGCTTGTAGGGGTGGTTTTCTAAATTCGAAGTTATCGATTCGTATCTCGAATTTATGTGTAGAATATTTCGACGATATATCACGTATCGAAAATTCGTTCTCAATTCATTCAAGTCCTCGAACATGTGTTTGAAACTTATGTTCGACCATTTTTTTATTGGAAGCATAGTTTCAATTTAAATAAGATAACCTACATTTTGGGTCCTTGGACGTTTTTCTAATCCGCAAGTGTCTACAAAATCGATCATAGCGACCCACGTGTAACACGAACACATTTCCATCGTCCTCGACCGAATTTCATAACCCCATTAGAGCCTTCTGCGGTCCGAATTGCAACGCGTTTCCTACAACCCTAAGGCCGTTAGGCCTAACCCTCTTATTTTTTGTACAAACATGACCCTATACTTAAGTCTAACGTGGCACACGTGTCCTCCTTGCGCATTTCTTCGACTTCGAAAACCCTAACAGCGTTGCCGGATCTGGAGATCCACGTGTTTTCGACAAACCTATGTGTGGGTGGTTTTTTTTTTCATTTTATTTCGGGTGTACGTGTGATGTGTTGTTTTCGCTGTGGATTCTCTTCTGGAACCAGTCACACGTGTTCCAGTTCTCAGGTATACATATGTGTATCTCCCATGCCGGGTTGATAGAAGATAGATGTACCCTTGTCCTGAGAGATACGTCCTTGAAACGCCCACGAAAGCCTACTTTGTTGTTGGGTAAAAATGAATAGGAATATATAGAATGGATTTTCGTATGAATAAGTTGCGACGAAAAAAATATGTGACGGTCGAGTGTTTCGTCGATTTGGATTTGTGTAGTGTAATATGATTATTCGTGTAGACGTCCGATAATGTTTTATGTATTTTTATATTCGGTTTTTTAGGTTCGACATAATACAGATTTAGGTTTCTTTATATGGAAGCATAAATGAGGCTTAAGACGTCTGTCAAATCAATTGCGCAATCGTGTCTCTTTCAATTCGAAAACTAATTATGATCTGTCGATAAGCAAAGAAAACGTTTCGAAATATAAATCGATTTGAAAATTCGAAAATATATATATTACATAAATTTCTTTAAGTCAGAATTATCCGCAAAACCGTAAATCCTTTTAAAGCAGCATAATCGCATTACGAAACCCCACACATGACTATTATCCACATAACTATCGCAATATTGAAACAAAAAACCCTTCGAGTCTCGGTAAGTAACACACAGCCATATATAGACTTCGATTGTGATTCGTCACTATCTAACCGTCTGAATCTAATACGATAACATTAAAGCCTTTTGCGGGTATGTCCGACGTCCGTGCTTAATTTGATTTCGGGTCTAACCCAGAATGACTAAGCAAACCGCCATAGATTAATCCACTTTCTCCCATTTTTTTTTTCGCTTCCAAGAAAGCAACTTCAAGCTTTTTTCGTACAATGAGCGCCGTCCGATACACATTTTCCATTCGAACTTTGATCGATCGTCGCATTGTAAAGGATACGTTGTGCCTTGTATAAGTGTATGGTGTACCTGGTGTGGTTTGCGAGCTTTTGCAAATTCGCTGACACACAGCATAGTCACTATTATAGACGATGATCCTCGAATTAATATTCGAACCAGTTTGCATATTGTCGTGCTGGGAGTTTGCTTGTGCTATGTGTGTAAAGGGTTATGCTGAAATAGTGCAGCGGTATGAAATATGGGGTATTGATTCGGTGTCGGGAAATTTTTGGAAGTGAATCGATTTTATTTCTGCGGAATGGAAAATGTTTATTTATTCGAAGGAGTCGTGTTTCAAATAATTCTCTTCATTTCTATCAGAAACACAAATACTGTATAGAAATTTGATACGTATGTATTTCCACGACCGCAATACATGCATAGAACCTCCGCATAGAAAAACTCAACGTTTTTACGAAAGTAAATAAAAAACACTGCTCTGAAACGTATTGCTTTCTGACATTTTGTTTATCTTCATACATTTTTTTCTCTTTAATACGGAAACTTTTCTAGTTATGTCGTCTGCAGCTCCTGTTTACTGTCATCGCCAGTCAATATTGTTCACTTTGCCTGTCGGTTCAATATGATAAATCCGGTTAGAGCTCTATTTCGTTTCCATATTTATTTTACCCATAGGCTCGATATAAATAATAAATATATAATAAAAATATTTCGTACATTTTTGGTATAATTTTAACATTCTTTTGTGCTATAGATAAATCGGATCATATTAGCACATTCATGAATTTACGCTTTCAATGGATGATCCGAATAAAAATCTAGATCGTATTGAAATCACAATGACTTCTGATCCTTTCAATAGACTTATTATTAAAAAAAACAATTAAAAAACATAAAAGCTTTCACATCCATAATATAATATAACAGACAGCTGTGCAAACGTCCATACATAAAACGTTTCGTCCACAACATAAAAAAGACCGAAAACGGAAAAGTCTCCTTTGAAATCGATAACGAAGAGACGACCTGAATAAGACCTAATAAATCGTGGATGCATTCACTCTTTGTATACTTTTTTTCGGATTCATTTTCGTTCTTTTCGTTGCATCTTTTGTGAGGCTTCGGCGCATACGTGTGTCGTATGCAAGTTTGCGCATCCGTTTTTCGTACTGTGTGCACACATTATGTTTCAAAATTTTCATCTATCATGAAAGTGCATGTATGTTTGCGTTTACCTGAGATTCGTTTTGTCGCTGAAAAGCTCTGAAAATAAAATCGAGTTGATGTGTTTACTGCGAAATGGGTCGCGAAGCTTTTCGTATGAAATTTTTCTCGGTGTTGTGTCATATTTTTATTTTTGCGTCTTATCTTCTGAATGTTTCTCATATATATAATATTTACGGCGTCGATACGTTTAAACTTCGATAAAATACTTTTTTGATGTTTCGCAATATAAAAGTCAATAAAATATCCATTGCAGTATAATTGTATTGGTGTTTTTTCGACGATATCGTTCGAATACGTAATAGATTGAAAATTTTACATTGTAAATTGTAACACACCCAGTTTTCCATGCTATGCATATCTCGAAATTTACGAGCAACATTTTATTGCACATTAAAAAAGGAAGCGTTCGTATAACTGTAAAATTTACAATTCCGAAACAGATAAATTCGCATTCGCATTCTATAATAATATTCCGATCAAAAATGTTCATACGAACAACTTTCGATCATGATTATGATGCGACACTTTCGTTACCGATTTTTTTCTTATGAGGGTCGGCTGCTTTGTCAAATGGGCCCTTTTGAGTATTCTATTCACAATGCGGTACACAAAATCGTCCTAAATTTGTGTATGTGTGCTATAACGTATTTTACAAAAGGACTGCCTATGTGCGTGTATGATTCGAGCACAATAGTCGGGTTACCTGTGTGAATTATCGGTGCAAGACGCAAAGGCTTTGTGGTGTTTTGAATGCGGGAATGACTTGGAAAATGTCTTGGAGGTCCCGAAGATAGGGCTTGTCAAAAAATTTGATAATGTGTTGAGTCGTGAGAAGGCTGTGGGAGTTTTAATGGATCGGCCTGTTGTTTGAGGATGGGCATTGTATAATAGAAAAATGAAGTGAGTTATCGATGGTTGAATGTTCGATGATTTTTATTGTAGTGTTTATTCGGATTTTGAATATTAATGCACTTGTGTTCTTGATATTAGATTCATGTTTGAATTAAAAAGCACTCGGTTATGCTATTATTTATTTTGTTAATTAGGAATCCGTTAGGTTGAATACTCTAAAAATATTATTTATATTAGAATATCAAGTTTATACTGACATAGTAATCAAATTCAAAATTTCTTATAATTGAATTTTGAAAAATTTTCTCAAATCATCATGCGCATTTATTATACATCCATCTACCAATCACACCACACAACACTTAACTAAACACACTGAAAAGAAACGTTACGTTGGAAAAAAAAATTAAACCAATGACTCCACATTATACACAATACATAATGGAATTGTTTGATCCATACATTTCGCACGATGCAAACAAAAGCAAAATTATTCCACCGATACATCAATCGAAAAACAAATCGACTATACGACATCCACGAGCTATTTTCCCACAACGATAAACAAATCGGCACTCGTCCATCCATATATACAAGAAAAAAAATTAATGCAGACCATCGTCCAACAAAAGTGTACGCTTACAACAAAAGCGGAACCGTACGCGAATTTATCTTCGGCCGGTAACCCTCCCGGTTCATTAATTCGCAATAAATAATACAGCGAGCACACGAGAAAAAAAACAAGCACAAAGCCACGGACAAAACCTTCGGCTTCATTATCGGAAGGAACAAACGGCAAATAAATAAATAAATAACGAATAAACGAATGGGGAATAATCGACGATGCGCGTTCGGCTCTTTCTTCCTCTCTACTATTGCTTGTATAATGTGAGGTGCGTCATTAATCAAAGCCGACGTTTTTATATGGTAATGTCGTTATTTCGATTCATGACTGTGTGTCCCCACTAAAGGGAGGGATCTAAGGGATTTTGTGTCGTTGATCGTTATGATAATGGCGAGGCTAGTTTCGCAGGGGATGATACGGGTATAACGGTGTCTTGTTATCGTTTTCGTTTGATATATCGGTTGTTTTGTATGGAAATTTTGTTCCGTGGATTGATTTCGAATGTTCGAAAGTAAATCGATGCGCAAATAAAGGGTCGATGTGGTTTATTGGAATGTACGTATTGAAACATCGGCAACTTGTGACCCGCAGGTCACTGGTAATTTCAAACGCGTTAGTTCCGCAAATAAAGGTTATGGACTGATAAATTCAAAATGTTATGGAAAAATTGGAAGATAATCATCTTATCATGATATCAACTTGTTGAGCCTTCCTGCGAAGTTAACTTTAAAAAAATGACTTTAGTATTTTGTCTGCATTCGTTTCTAAACAAATATTTCACACGTGAAATTTAATTTAAATAAAAACAAAAATAGATTGACAATTGAAAATTTAAATTTTTGTATTCATGTTAAGTCGCTAACTATAAACCAGGTTTAATTAAATTTACGTCACAAATTCAGCACATTGATAACTTGATGTTATAATAATTTCTTTTTTTTTTTTACATTTCAAGTTTAAAAACATTTTTATTATTTTCTCAATGAAATTTGTCCTATTAATTATTAAATGAAAATAATTATTGACCTGAAATGTCTTCTTCGTTAAAATTTTCGCTATTTTTGACAAAAAGATTGCCAACGCCTATATTAAACAACACTTTATTCAATTTATATTTTTTCCTCGTCGTTTTTATATAAATTGCTAGTTCCTTCCGTTGCCGCTTTTCGTTCTTCCGAATCGGACAGTCTTTTTTTCTTTGTCATTCCTCCTTTTCGATTTTGTACAGTGATGAACTTTCGCTCGTCGGAATCGTCATTCCGTTTCCGAGTGAAAATGCAAGACAAATAGACATTAAGCTCGACATTTCGTTAGCACTGCTAACATATTTATCTTATCGGGTCACGCCCTCCATTCTTCCCGGCGAACCAAATTCATTGTCTTTCGAAGTCGGAATTTGTGTTGAATACGTACATTATTCGTGTGGATGACGTGAAATATTCACCTGCTAAATTCGTCTAGGATTTATCGCCTTTTTTTCGTTATAACGCGAAGATTTGCTTTAGAATCTCGCAGATTATTCTAATTGGATGTGTTACTTTCAACGGTTCACTAATTGCGTGTTATTTCTGCAATTAGAAGAGTCTAGAGTTGCACAACCTGTATTTATAATTTTTATACTATGTGGGAAGGATTATGAGTTCATTTTTTAATATCGTTCTAAAACTCTTTTTAACAATTTGTTAATTCATAGAATTCAAAAATAGATATTATTTCATAGCACTGATAATACTAGGTTTCGAAAAGTTTATAATTGCATTATTTTTTTATAAGTTATTGTGTTGATGAGTTTCTTAACATATTTGAGCTCTCTGCATATATACAGCTGAGGACTGCATACAAAATAGTAACAATTTTTTTAATTGAATTCTGCAAAACCGTTACTCTTACGAATAAATATTAAAATATATTTTTTATAAAAAATTCAAATTCGATTTGCAATATTTTTCACTAAAAGTGATGGTTAACGAATATTCAAGAAAAATCGATTTCGGTAACCTTTAACCCCGCATCAAATCTCATATTTACATGAAATTTTATCATTATATCAAGTTTCATGTTAAGATTCAGTTTTTTTTTCTATATTGATCTTTTATTCCTTAAATTATCCCCTATATTTAATAGCAGATTTCTGTCTGTGCGTATTTGTCGATGACGCTCGCTACTTTTTCGCAAATATGGTCTTTATGCGTATACAGTTAACGTCTATAATACAATGCTTCTTACGCTCGCGACTTCGGTGTTCTATTATGATCTTTATGCGTATATAGTTAACGTCTATAATAAGATGCTTATTTGATGCCTCTGGCTTTACCTTTATGTCACAAACAAATAAAAAATGAACTATTTTGATTTTATTAATCAAATATTAAATATTCAAATCGGGTACACATTTCGGGTTCACACAATCGGGTTTTCACAATTTATCGTTTTCCGTTTCTTAACAAAACCACAGCCGATGTTATTAACATCGGGCCTTTATACTAGTTTCTAATAATAAGTTGATTAAAATGACGCCGCTACAATTTACAAAAATTTCCGAACTCGATTCAACGAGTGCATAAATTTTATTCAAAAAAAAACTAATCACCAAATTCACTAGCACTATCGTCGAATGCAAAAAACCGATTCGACCCATTTTTTCTCGTTCGACATCCATTCATTCTCACTTCACATATGCATACATAAACGTATTCGCAAAGTTCACGGTGGACATTAAAACGGTACGGTTTGTATGGGAGCCGGACGCGAGCGTGGACCGGTCGACTTCTTCAACTCGGAGACCAGCTCCTCGACAGATGGTCTCCGAGCTTTTAGCTCCTCGGCTCAAAAGCGGCCAAACCTGTTCTTGTCGGAACCTGACCACTCTTCGTCGCTCGAAATTCGGGTCAAAACACGCTGGGATGGCGACGATGCGTCAGTGGGTCTTGTTTTGTATGTATGTGTGTGTGTGCTTTGCGCGAATCGATGCGGAAGGATTCAAAATCGAAGGAATGTTGTAGTAGGGGAGAGTTGAATAATACTGCGCGTCGACGTATTGCAGAAACTAAACGCTTCTAGTTATATCCAGTGCTTAAAAATCATAGCCCGAAACGCCTGACCCCTTTCCCGCGCACGACCAGTTTGCTCCGAGCAGCGACGGAATAACACCCCGTTGAGCAAATTTTTTTCTGGCTTTTCTTATAATTTGGCGGGTATCTTTGACAAGTGGTAATTTATTCTGTATTTATGTTATAGTCCGATTCTAGTACCTGGACGATTGTAGCACCTATATCTGCCATATTGAGCTTTATGCACAACGATTTAAGGCTCATGAATATAATACTATGCACTTATGACTTATTATTTTGAGTTTGTAAAATGAAATGATCGAGTTCGTTGATTCCGCGCATAGGGCGCGATATTATCAAACGGGGCGGGTATTATCATAATAAGGCTGATTGTATGTATAGCTGAGACTGACTAGTTTTGATTTCATTCAAAGATTTGATAATTTTAATACCTAGTTATCAATAAAATAATAAATTTAGAAGTATGTATATAACTTTTGTTGACTTAACGAATCTATGTTTTTGTTATTATTTCGTTATATTATTTATATTTGATTTATCTGGTTCTAAAATAATATCTCAAGCTATAGAAGGAATCTATACTCCTTATCTGGATTTGGTTAAACTAAAAATTGTTTTTTTTTTA
>JAOXNN020000006.1:1685343-1708830 GCA_028571205.2 Hydropsyche betteni
TGTGGTTTTGTTAAGAAACGGAAAACGATAAAATGTGAAAACCCGATTGTGTGAACTCGAAATGTGTACCCGATTTGTATATTTAATATTTAATTAATACAATCAAAATAATTCATTTTTTATGTGTTTGTGACATATAGTCGAAGCCAGAGGTAGAGGCTACCCAATGCCCGTACCCGATTTGAATATTTAATTAATAAAACCAGTTCATTTGTTATTGACACAATTACGACATATAGGCGAAGTCAGAGGCAGTAGGTAATAAGCATGTATTATAGACGTCATCTGTATACGCATATAAAGACCATATTCGTGAAAAAGTAGCGAGCGTCATCGAACAGACGGACACACAAATACACAGAAATCCGCTATTATATAAAGGGGATCTATTTGATTACTATGAAGAAAGATATATTTTTTTATTATAGGGTGACGAAATATCCAGTTTTCTTCGAGAAAGTCCTGGTTTTTTTTTAAATTTTGGATATATCGTTAGTGTGCCCCGGAAAAAAAACTTTTATGTATCACTGGTTTATAGTGTTGTATCGTTAGTGTGCCGCGGAAGAAAAAAGGTTACAGAGTACTGGTGTATAATGTTGTGTGCGCTGCGGCGCTGTGAGCTATGCTCGGCGCGCGCCCGCGGCAATCCACGTGTTAACATTTTATTGCTTATGAATTTTATTGTGTCGTTTCCGTATTCTTATATTTTAAATATGTTTTATTCAACGGTTGTATTTTTCGCGGATCGGAAACAATTAAAAGCGGTAATTCCGCATTTGAATATTCATTTTGCGCTCGAGTTGAGTTCGTGTCGAAAACGAGAGGAGATACGAAAATTGAAAAAGATGTTGATTTATGTAAAGCGAAAAATACCAATTAGACAACAGCATAAATGCGTATTGATAATTTCGCTAATTAGCATCCGAAAATAAGCGCCAAAAATAATAAGTTTTGAATGAATAGCGGATAGTAATTTCGCGCGTTAAGGCAGCTGTCGTTTAATACTTTCATAACGCGTTTCTGCATTTTACAATTGTATCGCGTTTAACTATAGTTTGTGCAATTTTTTCGTGTTTCTACAATAAAATGGTAGTCGGGTTTTCGCTTTCGCGTCTGACATTTCACGATTGTTAACGGGCAAAGGTGAACGAATCAATTTTACAACGAAAACTCCGTTCTGCAACACTTGACCGGTCTTCTGCTCGAAAAAGAGGCTTATAATTGGTCGATTAATTAAATAATTAATGCCAAACGGAAAAGATCCCTGTTTACTTTTTCAATATATCTCCGCGCGGTGCGAATTTTGAATATTTTATGCGTTTAAGATTGAAATGAAGAAAAGGGACGAGAACCTTTTTCGCAAGAGTCGAAAGGTTGATTTCGAATTCGCCCTTGTACAAAAAAAGTATCTAATTACACCACTCAAAAGCCTTAATGAAAAAGGCAACTCGACACCGCCATGTTGAGCATCCGAAAAAAAAAACAAAATGGCCGCACTCGATGTCGCAGCATAAATATTTTCGAGATAATGCGAACGGCGTCGAATTTCTCGCATCACAATATAAAAGGCTTTTATTATAATGGTCGGCATTATTCGCATCGACACATAAGCCGATATACGACTCCGCCTTTTGTTCCAACTTTCGAAGGCGGCAAAAATAATTACGTGCGCGGGAAACTTCTGCGGCGGGAAATGGACGAAAAATCTGGACGTTTCGGTTTTTATTCCTTCGGGAGTAGTTCAACACGTTTTGAGGTACAAGCTTTTTCGCTCAACGCGTCCGAACGGACAGACGAACACGTACAGCCTACCCCCTAATGGCATATCGTCAAACTCGACATAAATATTATTTACTTTTCGCACAAAAGCTTCTATAATGAACGAATAAAAATTTCGGTGCTAATACAACGGACGGACGCCAACGTATCGCTCGAAAACCAACAGTTCGATTTAAAATAAGTATCGCAATTGCGCGATAGATGGACTAAATATCAGGCTGACAGATATCTCAGTGGTTATGAAACATGATGGCGTGATTACAAACCACGTGATTAAGGAAAAAGGAAATTTAAGG
Organism: Hydropsyche betteni; assembly: GCA_028571205.2. Lineage (NCBI taxonomy): Eukaryota > Metazoa > Arthropoda > Insecta > Trichoptera > Hydropsychidae > Hydropsyche > Hydropsyche betteni. Next base: position 1,687,419 of record JAOXNN020000006.1, read on the forward strand.
AAACGTCAAATGTCATCTATTTGACATTGTAATGACTTTTTTAATTTGTTCTATTTACCTTATAGATATTTCGTTGAGAATGGTCTCGAAGGGATTGCGTCCATTCTGCATAATATTTGTATATTTTACACGCGAGTTACGATCTGTCATCAATGAGATCGTCACGTGTACATCAACACATCGTAAACAAACACCTTATTTCGCGCTACTTTGACATTTGAGGTTATAAATTACTTATAGACGCGAATAAAATCTGTCACTTCAATAGACATTTGACGTTTCCTTAATCACGTGGTTCGTAATCACGCCGTCATCACGTATCGTAACCACTGAGATATATACGCGAATACGATCTGTCAGCCTGACATTTAGTCCATCTATCGAGCAATTGCGATACCTATTTTAAATCAAACTGTTGGTTTTCGAGCGATACGTTGGCATCCGTGCGTTGTCTAAGCACCAAAATTTCGAAAATGGCGCCCATAATTTCGATGTTTGCGATGTTTTTTGACGCATTGCGACGCTGAAGCGGTTTCGCGGAGACAATTCTCGTCTTTCGCGATATATTATGTTATAATTTATATATATATACGTGTTCTTGGATATTTGTGTCCCGGCAAAGAGGCCGCAACGCATGGAGTACGCAGTCGATTGTCCCGTTGGGATTTGAAGCGGCACGCTGCGGTCACACTTCGTCACGCTTTCGTCCCGATACGCACATGTAGTACCAGTCTGTTCAGATCTTCGATATTTTACACAGAAGCTATCACTCAACGTTTCTTCGGTGAAGTATCACGCAATGTACATCACTGGCGTGTATAACGTGCGATGAAAAGAAAATCCTTTTTGGCGAGTTCTTGCGTTTCGTCTTGTCGTATGAGGGAAGGTTTCTAATTTAGATATTATTCTATTGTTATTATTAGATTTCTATTTATTTTGGATTAATATTATACTGATTGATCCATTTGCTTTGATTGATTCGTTGATTGTTGGTTAAATCGTTAATCCTTTTCAATGTATTGGTTTTCGACTCATATAACATCCACTTCTCCATTTTTAATAATATGCATAAAAGAATAAATATTTTAATCAAAATTTCAAAATTTAAATTCTAAAAAAAGATACCGTAATAATATGTTTTATTCATCTCCTAAATGCGCCATTTGTTGGTTAACTTAATCAAATAGTTCGAACGCGCAATTGGGAATGTTAAAGTTTTACTGTTGACATTCAATAATATTGCCATTGTATAATTTCTATTTCGGACACATCGATTTATTGCCATAGTAAGAATTGAATATCCGAGCATTCGTGTCCTTATTATAACGGATGTAAACAATAGTTCTGGCTTTGTAGTTTACGTACTGGAATTAAACCGCAACTCGATCCCTTAATGCGAAACCCAAATCTCTACATAAACAACACCGAGCATTCCACATACGCACCCCTACGAAAACGAACGGATAAATTTTCGAAACGGACCTTTCAAATTCATCGACCCATCTGCACTACGTCGTCGAAAATTAGAGCGCAGATCCATTAGTGCAATTAATACGTACACCTGAAAGCAAAGTGTAGTGCAAAATCGTTCGATGCCCTGCCAATTATCGGAGCACTCCAAAATTCCTATGCAAATTTTATCAGGACCCGCCGATTGTTATTAATTGATATTCGAAATGTAGGCCCGTGTCAAAAGTCGACCTTCCGGGACCTTCGGAGGTACGTACATCTCAATAATTCCGGGTAGAAGGACCCACCCTGATGGGGATCAACGGTTTAATTCAACCTCGGGGACCTCTATTCGAATTAGTCGAATGTGGACGAGCTACGAAATAGTCGAATCGATGACCCGACGAGGGACCTCGACCACTATGACATCTCCCTAAATGCCAAAAGGTCGACTCCAACTTATACAGAATCAATTATCTTGTATGGGCTCGTTGAAGCGTTGAACCATTGTCTCGTCAGGCTAATTGTTGCTGCGCCCAACTCAGGATGTCCTGGCGAGGAAGTCGACATGTCACGGTGGCTACAGAAGCTCATTCGTCCATGATAGCGCTTCCACGCCCTCGAAGGACTTCCTATTGGTAATTCGAGTCCTGTGAAACGTCTGGGAGTCAATGTTGGGTCATGGTCCGGGGAATATATACAAAATGAAGCCTGAAAAAAAATCGGGGACAAACTGTGTTTCAGTATGAAGTTTGATATTGCGGTTCTCAACAAAATGACAAAACTTACATGTCGATTTAGAGGTCAGTATAAAAATTTAGGTAAGGTCAAAGGTTATTGAAAACGGTTTTTCGCAAGTATCTCGTTAATTGTTACTTATATGGAAAAATATTGTAAATCAAATTTGTTTAGAAAATTTTCTACAAAAAAAGATATCGTAATGTTTATTTTTTAGTTATTTTTTTTACAATTAGAGATGATTCAATTAACAAAATTGGTACTATTTTGTATGCAGTCCTCACTAGTAAGTACGTAGAGAGCTAAAAAATTCTAAGAAAATTATTTTTTATTCGTAAATTAAAAACATTTTCTTAGAATTTTTTTTAACTCCTGCATAGGTACAAACTGCTGAGGGCTACATACAAAATAATACCAAATCTGTTAATCGAATTATCTCGAAAACGGTAATTCTAACGAATAAATATTACAATATATTTTTTATAGAAAATTTTCTAAGCTGCAAATTTGATTTTCATTACTTTTCTATAAAAATGACAATTAACTAGATATTTACGAAAAACCATTTTCTGTAACCTTTGACCTCACATAAAATTTTAAACTGATAGCTCTAATCGACATGGAAAATTTTCTATTTTGTTAAAAATCCCAACCAAACTTCGTACCGAAATTCAATTCATCTATCAATTTTTGCTAAGCGATATACCTTTATTCTCCGGACCATCACCTCCGTGCGTCGCGATCTCGCTCAAACATACCGCTTTGTGTCCGTTTCGCAATCTAATCCGCGAAAGAAAGCACGCTCTCGTTTCGACTTTGGGATCACGACTCTTGTTTTATTTTATCGACGATCGCGATTTCGCCACATTCGATTCGCGTTTGCCTATGTGCCTGGCGCCTAATGCCGCGCTCGAGACCGGAGCACGTGCGTTTTATGGTGGACGATATTGGATGGTGGGTGGTGCTAGGTGTGTTCGAGGTTTTGATCTTCGGTTTTGTTTGCAGATGTCAATATGGCGAGGATTCGGAGAGTCCGAAGACGTGCTGCGGCGGAATGGGATCACGTGCTCTCAGCCTCAGGTGGTTTATAGCAATTGTGGCCCTAGCTGGAGTCTGTTGTGTTCTTGTTGGGACCGTGCTGGGCGCGGTCAGGTCCAATGGACGAGCTCATCTCACTGTGCTCCTTTTAATGATAGGTAAGAATTTATATATGTATTTTTTCATTCGATCGCAAACGAGCCATCTATATAAATAAAAATGAATGTATGTGTGTGAGTTAGTTATGCATGCCTTTACCGCTTATTTGATCACAAAGAAATTATACAAATATATTGATTACGCATTCAGAAAAGTTTCTGTGTTATTAAAACCATTTTATAACTCGATCTGTTGCTATTTTAAGATGAAAAGCAACGCCGGGTACCTGAGTCCATTGCTCGAGCAACGCCGATTACAATTCGATAGTACAAAATAAAATCTAATAATTTTTTTAAAAGTTTGAACAGTCGAATAATCTGAAGTCCGTTGACTTACTTGATTACGTTTATCTGTTGGCTGTATCACTTGTCGCTTAACTCAGTGATAGATTGGATCTATAGGCAGTGAAGACTCTCAACTCAAAACCCCAAAGTGCCCGAGCATTTTTGAAAAATAAATTTTTGATCACCAATTTCACTCTCTCTTATTCGATGTTTATTAAATAGTCTTATAATTAATACAAAAAAAAAACGAAAAGCCAATTATACCGTCAAAAGGACGAAAATCCACAAACGCCCACGACCCATTAAAACTCGCTTAACATTCGCGACGATTGTTTCATTCCGAATTCGCTCACCATCAACATTTCCCCGGACGGACAGACGGACGGATCGACGTTAATGCCTTCATCAAGCTTTCGCATTTGCGCCGTTAAATATTTACCCTTCGCGGCTGTAAAAATAAAGAAGAAACACACGCATAATGTCCCCAATGTATACATTCACACGCGCGCATAACACTTTTCCCATATATGTGTGCGGGGAGGGGTTGTAGGGCGGCGCGTGTCGCGCTTCGGCCGCAATATGGCCGCTCGGCCATTTCCCTTTTTATGTGCGGCATTTTATCTGAAATTTTACGACGCAGATAGAAACGTCGTAAAAGCGGCTGCAGCCGGAGGGACGGACCGCGTCTTTCGCGGTTTCCCGCCACTTTTTTGCGGGTTGTTTCTGCAGTTGGCGCCCTTGTTTGATTTGTTTCGTTTATTTTTGATGATGCGCGGAGCGAAAATGGGGTCATCGGATTGTCAGAGATTTTTTTATTTTTAAAATAAACACGTATTGTGATATTAAATAATAATAATTTCAATCCATTTTAATTTTTTATGAAAGAATTTTTTTTAGGTTAGATTAGGAACAAAGAAAAATTGTTAGGTTAATGAAATGTATTCACAAGAAGTATTTCTAATTTATAATATCGATTCTATAACCAATTATGTATAATTAGATTTTGAATCGATGTTATTAATTAGAAATGTGTAAACCCAAGACTCGTTTTACACGGTTTTAGAAAAATAAGCGATTGTTTTTTTACCGTAGAAATTAAAAATAAATATTGTTAAGCCATAATGTTAAAATTTGTATCAAGCCAGTATTCAATATACCTATAATAGAACTTATCTTCAATTTTTACATGGTCACCATGCATTTTTTACACGGTAGTCTCTGGAACGAATCCCCAGTGTAAAAAAGGGCTTGGGTGTATTGGTTTTTGCTGTAACTGCAATTGTTTAATAATATTTACTAATCAGAGATATTTTAATTAAAATTATAACAACTCTCATTTTTACATCAGCCGAAATCTAATCAATGAAAAATTTCCAGTCATAACAATGAAATAATCATTAATTTATTTAAAAAATAATTAAAGTAGCGTTATTTATTAATTTGTAACATTCAGATGAAATCTTTATTGGACGAGATAGGGGTAGAAGGGCATTTCTACCCCCAATACCCATATCCGACGTTCGTAACTGGGTTTTTGGCCCCCGTAGGAAACCCTTACGTCTCCTGACGTTTTGCCGAAACGGGAGGCTTAAATCCGAAAATCCTGATAAACGGCCCTGACCCGCACACACCCTTCGCTTCGGATTACCAACGGGATTAATGAATATCCAATATTAATACATTCGCAATTTCGTTTTGTTAAACACCGACATCTGCGCAATTGTCCAGATTCGAAACGCAAACATATCACGGGCTATAATTGGCTTTTCCCGGAGATTTTGATTGAATGCGACGATATTGAGTACTTAACGATGATCCCTTGTCATACGAACGGTGCTTTTTGATTGCATCATGGGTGTAGCTAAGGGGTTCCATAGAGACCTCTCCCTAAATTTGAAAAAAATCATAGATTTTACTTAATTGTCTGAATAAATTCTTTAAACGCCTTGAATGGAAAGCAACAACATATAAAAAGTTATTTTTCCTCTCCTCCCCTCCCCTAGAAAAATCCTTACTATAACTGTGACATCAACGTGTCATTTAACTTGAATTATACATTATAATCATTACATTATATAAATCTGAACTGTTATACACATTGTATTTAATGAACGTGTTATTTCCTTCAGGCGTGGGTTTGGTGCTGGTTACGGTAAGCGGAGTGGCATGGAGAGCAGCCGGTAGAAGAGCAAATAGCATAAATGGTTCTGGAGCTAATCGAACTGGATCATCTGGTCCTAGAAGAACGGCTTTACCTTGTGCGAGAGCACATCATCCTTATGCAGCTATGCTTTATCCAGAATTTCATTGTCGACCACCACCGCCATCATACCAAGCATCAATGCATGAATACAGATTGAGGTAATGTTAAAAAAATAAATATATAAAACACATTTATGTATGCAATCTATTAATTTGTTTTAATATGTATAGGTTATTGCTTTTGGATCGTGCCACATCACCTCCACCCGTGACATGTCCTCCGCCTGCGTATCGACCCAGGTTTTCTATTATTCATAATCAATTCCGATATAATTCTTTGTCCAAAATAATTTAAATCTTATCCAATTCAATGTTTCAGGCGATTGGTCAACGTTGCCCCCCAAATAATCGGTGGTAGAGGGACGCGTGGACGACGCAGACCAGAACAACAACCTCCACCGTCTATTTCAGCAGTCGTGATACAAAATATCGGTTTGGAGTCGTACGACGACATCAAATACGATAACGGACCCGAAATGGAACAACATATTGTGGGCGATAGTAAGGACGACGTGCAGCAAGAAAACAAAGAGGGAAATCTCGTCACCATCGTTCAGACGGGAGAGGACACCAGTCCCGTCATCGTGACTGTATCGGGTTCAATACCCGAAGAAAGACCTTCACAGATTCACACGTCCGAAATAGACATTTTAGCCCATTTATAATGGTTATATAAATATTATAAATACATTTACTGTAAATATAATGATTTTAACTTCTGCATTTCACGGACACTATACAATTTGACAAAAAAATCAATTTTTCTTATGTACGTCTGGTATCTTTTTAGCTTAGATCGATTTCTGACCAAGCACGTTACCACCTTTCGGTTGGTTGGATATTTACAGTGTTGTTGCCATGGATAAAATATTCAATTTCATATTCAACTGTGAAAATGTGCCTCCATCGATTATTAAAATAGTCATATTGCGAATGTGCCGAGATGAATATTTTGATTTCTAAACGAGAACTTATAGTCAATGTCTTTTATGTAATTTAATCGATAAATATATTATATACGAAACTTCTAGAAAAACACTTTGAACAAAAGTAATCAGAACACTTATAAAATAAAAAGTATTTAAGTATATTTTGTGATATAAAAATAGTAATAGTTACGCAGTATTATCTCTATTTCAAGACACTTCTGTAAATTTTACATTTAAAAAAAATCCATTTGTAACATAATCTGAAATTTATATCCAATATTCAAAAATTTTCATATCATTCAAAATCTATTGTAAATTCTTCAAATTTCTTTCTAATGAAATACATAATATTCAGTTCACATTCACCGAAAAATCTTTCGAAAACGTCACGAAACTATAACGATCTATCGTCACGGATAATTTACGAATATAAATAGTGCCATCTTAATATTTTCGTCGAACCGTAAATACTTTTAAACGTGTCGAAACTATCGTAACTCTAAGACTGTAAATTCGATCAACGTTGACAATTGTAAATAATAAAATGAAAAAACCACACAACAGAAAAAATAACGCTATATTCTCAATATCGCAAACTTGTATAAAGTATATATGAATGGATAATCGCTAAACCAAAGGGTCACTTTACATTTCCTGAATATAATTTATATTGCTTTATGATTTTATAAACGCGTGTGCGGACATGTGTGCATGTGCATATATTATAATTTGTTGTTTGCATATTCTTCCTCGTGTTTTGTTGTAGTACATATTATTGTTTTCCTTTTGTAATTAATATCTCTTAAATGTAATAAATTTAATATAGAATATATTTATAATATAGGTCAGTTTGTATATTTATATCACTGGAACAGAATTAAAGTAAACATTGCTGTGGAGAGGCATCTCGGTGTTACAGAAATTTTGTCGTATTTTCATATTGTTGACCAATATAGCTCTAAAAAGGCAGCCTTCTTGCGGAAAGGACTGTGTTTACTATGATTATGTAATGGTGATGTAATTAATATGTAAATAATGTTATTGCCTCTATTGAATAGACTTTATGGAGAAAATCATAGAACCAAAATATATTTATAAAAACATACAACCTGCATTTTCATTCGAAAGACGTAAGAAAATTTTCGGATATTTATTTATCTATGATTTCTTACATTTTATGATGTTAATTACAGTGAGTATAAATTTCATTTATAAAAAAATCATATTAAAAAATAATTTTTTAATCACACATCGCAAACGCAAACTCTATTTTTGAACAAATTTTATCTAAACAGTACAAATTGCGTCATTTTTATGCAAACGACTGAAAATTTCCAAAATCATAGTCGTATCGAAAACATAATTTGAAGTTAAAAAAATAAATAGACTCAAACAATACAAGAATTCGGCTTTGTCAAAAAATGAACACATCGATAAATTCGAATCAAAGATTTAACATTTATACAATTCAATTAAACATCTAATCTTCGCAACGTGAAAAACATAAAAGAACAAATCGATTACAGATTCAATTACATATGAAGAAAGCTGCTTTGCGAAAAGTTGTTTAAAAATACGTTACATCCAATTTACTCATATACGTCTGATACAAATTTTTCAATAAACATGTGTGATCGCAAATGTCGTAGACCTAAACGGCTCCGGGCTTCGACTTGCTGGCTTCTTTGCTTTGTTTCTCGAGCTCTCTACGTTTCGCAGCCTCTTCGCGTTGTTGGCGGACGAGCGCGAGACGAGCTAAATCTGATTTGGCTTTGTCAGTTTTTCCAGCGGCGTGAAGCTTCCAATAGTTGGCGGCTCTTTGTTGTTTCTTTACTTCTTCCTTTTCACGCCTGTTTTGAAAAATATTCGTCAATACGTTTTTGTTTAAAAATTGTTAAAGATTTATGTGAAAAATCAGATCAACATGAAATAACACTGCGATTTCATACTTTATATCTTTTTCGTTAAAAATTAAAAAAATATTTCATATTTTGAAACAAAATATATCTATTATCAGCAGCTAGATTTTTTTGACCTTTTTTCATTAGGTTTACAATTTACAAATGTTAATTTTTAAATAGCGTTCATCTTTAGATGAAGGCGACACCAATTATCAAAATATTAAACAATAGGGTACTATTTAAATGGCCAGAATTTAAATACATTTTGGCCAGAATATTTTTTTTTAAATTTTGATCAAAAGGTCAGAATAAATATTGAATGGTCAGAATTTTAACTGGGTTTATCAGTATTTATATTAAATGGTCAGAATAATATTAAGAACCCTAACCTAACCTATTCTGACAATTTGTCATTTTATGACCGTTTTTGATTAAATTTCTAACCAAAACATAATTAAAATTCTGTCCATTTAATTTTTGGCTTAGAAAATCAGTCTTCAAATTCGGCGACGTATGTCAAATTTTGATTTGATTTTGATTTTTGATTCAAATTTGAAGCAACATAACAGGAAATCGAATTAAATAAAATTTACGAAATAGAAAACATTGATGTATCTTTTTTTAGCATGAAAAAACATTTCAGTTCTTCCGTTTCATGTTAAACGATCTTTACTGTATTAACAAATACCTAGATAAACTTGGCTCTTCCGCATCCTCTATTGTTTCATTTAAGTCATTAAGTTTTACAACTTTTTTCACAACCCTGTTTGGATTTTTGACTTGAATCAGACCAGAAACACCTTTGGGTCTCCCAGACTGTAAAATCATCAAATATAAGAATCGAGAAAGCTATTATAAATACAGCAAACTGCACAAATTTAGGATACCTCTTCTTCGGAAGATGATTCGTCTTCTGAATCGGAACCACTACCCTTGGCACTGCCTTCATCGCCACTACCACCACTTTCCTTATCACCTCTCTGACTTTTTCGTCTGAAAATATTTAACCAAGTTAATTTTTTGATTCCTATTCACATACAAATGATCGAATGAATCGAACCTGCGTTCTTCTTCTTCCTGTTTCCGTTGTTCTTCTAATTCTTCGGGATTGGTGAATTTACGATGGCGACCCTTATGATTCAAGAACTTTCCTGCAGAAAAAAACGGTAAATGTTAAGACTGAAAAATTACAGATATTGATCGAACTGTGAATAGTATTGAGTCAATACATATTTTCATTCTTAAAAAAGTTGGGTTAGGTTAGGAAAGGTTAAGTAAGATTAGGTTAGGTTAAAAACAGTTGGGTTGGGTTAGGTTAACCCAACTCGACCTAATCTTATGATTAGGTTAAGTTGGGTATTTTTTCTTGATGAAAAAAGGAATCTTTATTTCTGTATATCACAGTTAAAAAGTATATTTGGATTAGTCATAAATATACATCACTAGGAGATGGGTTAGGTTATTTTTTATGTCAATTTTATTTGTTTTTATTGAAGTTTAGGGTTTGATTAGGTTTGGTTGGTTTGAGTCAAATATAAATAGATTAATAATATATGAGGTCTATGACATATTTAGATTCACTGACAATACAAATTATCTTTAGTACAGTCACTGATGATACATATTTGTTAGTAATCGTGTATTGTGTATTATAAATAAATCAGTATTTCTGCCATTCTTAAAAAATACATAAATACATTATTCTTCAATAACAAAAATAATTTTTATATAATAACAATAACTGCATCACATTACATAAGTTCATAGATTCGGTACATAATTATAAATTAATCCGAATGTTTATGTTGTATAAAAACATTTTATTCCTGATCTATTTACTACAAAAAAACGTACAAAATTTCTTCGAAATATTGCGCAATATATCCTCAAATTTAATCATTGACCATTTTGGACAAATGTGAACAATACTATGATAAAATGAGGTTAGACGACTGTTTGACACCAAACAATCGTCAAGGTCATATTTTTGGCCAATCAACAAAATACGAAACATATATAACAAAACAAGCATAAGATACGATAAAAATCATACATCACCTTTTGGCATTGTGTCGATAGAAGAAAACGGACCGTCGATATATACGGGAGGGCGTCAACTGACAAATCACAACAATTACTCAGTCGACGCGAATAGCTTAAAATACGATACAAACGGAAAAATACGAGGCTGCGGATCGAAATGAAATTTAACGGATAAACTATGCCAATTGGGGTAGAATGGAGCCACGAGGCGAACGTGGAGCAGACGCTCCACCGTTGCCTGCTACGGGTAGCCTGATGTTGCCGTACGGGTGCTCTATTTGGATGTTTGGATGCTCGATGTAGCCGGTTGGGTGTGTGTTTTGTGTTTGTGCGTATAGTATGGTGGAGTTCTGTTGTTAAGATTTACACCAAATTCTCTTTTTGCACGAATTCGATATACGGTTTAAGAAAAACAACCGATTTTTTCTACATTGATTTTTTTCATTTTAACACGGTTTTTTTTTTAAATAAAAAAAAGAAAAAAATCAAATATTGTACTGCATTATGTGCAATCTGTATGTTGACTACGCAATGGCCAAAATGACCGTTTTATTCAAGTTACAATTTTAGATAAATCGCCAATAAAATTTCCAACGACGAAAGTGATTTTTCGTCACAAAAAAAAACAGGAAACGGGCAAGTTTATTATCTATTAGTGATACTGAATATTAAAAGAATTTCATGTTAGACGTTATAGTATGCGTACATACCTAGTATTTTTTCAGTACCAAAGTAAAAGTCTGAACGTATTTATTATGGGTTAAGCTGAACGTATCTTATTCAATCAGGTATTGAGATCGAGAATGTTTTGTTTATTTTTTAGGTGTCGCTATATTGACATAGTGTAGGGCGATATTAGTAGTGGCTCCAATTTTTTTACGATAAAATTACTAAAAAATTTATATTTATGGATAATTTATTGAAATGAGGACCATATAAATTGCGATATCTATGCTATTATAAGTACGAAATTTTGTCTGTCGGAAATAGTTTTTGAAAAAATATTTTTGGTCCATTATAGAAAAAAAAAACTAAAAACCCTCGTTAAAATACTACGGTACAATGTAGCCTCAACTGATTATTTGCTACAAGAAGGCAATGTTGGAAAAGTAGCGGGAGGTAGTGTGACTTTAGCCAAAAGGCAACTTTAAGCTCTTTGACGACCTCAAATTGTAATATGTATTCTTCTGCCATTCGATGTCCAAAACATGACACTATTTCCACCATTAGATTTCAGCGTCGCAAATTCATGCATGTTCCTGTTTTCTGTAAAAACAGTATTTTAATCCATTACAACATATTGAAAATGATAAAAATACATACTCAAATAAACAGTCTTATAATCATAGACTATATAATTTGGAATAATAATTTCTTCATGAAATACAAAAGAAAAAAATACAAAAACTTAATTTATGAATCATTTTGTATCTTTGCCTATATATATTAAACAATTTTCTTATTTTATTGAATGTCAATATATTGGTAAGTAATCGAACTGTCAATGCCATATACGTCAAATAATACGAAAAACGTCACCGTTTATTTTGACGTTACGTTCATTATTGACACTGTTCTCCAACTTTATACCTCTCTAGAATGTAAAATTCAATCAAAATGAACGTTTTTCGATGTTCATTTTGTATTTTATTTGTGCTATTAGCACTAGTATCGACCGTTTCTCCTGTTAATCTCGATTGTAGTACTTTAAGACTGGGACAATATATTTGCCCAGATCCTGATCTGAAAATTCCCCTTATAGATAAAAATACCCAACAGTTAGTCAATTGCACTAGAGAAAATAAGGCTGAAGGTTCGAATCTTATGTCATATTTATATATTCACCATTGTATTATAATATATTTTTTTTAGTTTGGTGTATCGCCATTCCTGGAATAATATGTGATAAAACCAACAATCGATCCTTTACAAAGGAAATGCCATGCAAGTGGACGTAAGTAGAAAATGTCTTGAAGCTTATAATATTTGTTTTATATTGACTTTATAATTTTGTATTTTCAGTAACGGATATACTCTACAAAAAACATTGCTTTTCTCAGTTTTTCTTGGAATGTTTGGTGTGGATCGTTTCTATTTAGGTTACCCAGCTATAGGTTTAGCTAAATTATGTACCCTCGGTTTTATGTTCGTTGGACAACTTCTAGATATCTTATTAATAGCTTCACAGGTTTGAATAAAAACATTTCTCACATTTACTTTTGTTAATTTCATCATTACAAATAAATTTTTCTTCAAATTCAGGTGGTTGGCCCAGCAGATGGATCCGCATATGTAATACCGTATTACGGAGCGGGCGTTCAAGTGATAAGAAGTGATAATAACACATTTAGATTACCACAAGACGATTGGAATAATATAAACTAGTTTAAATAAAACATACTTGTGAAATAGACATTTTTATTGTGAAAATATAGTACATAAATAGATAAAATACAAAATCATATTCAATCTAAAGTACAGTTTGATTTAAAAAGTGTAATATGAGAGATTCATCATTGTAAAAAGAAATATTAAATAAATATAAAAAAATTTCTTAGGCTTTAATTTTTGCAAATATTAAAGCACTCAAATCCTAAATAAAAATATATTCCTAAAAAAAGTATATAAAAAAATGGACGGGAAAGTTAAAACATTATATAAAAACAGTGTCAGTTAAACATTATATAAAAACAGTGACAAATTTGTCATATTTATACAGAATATTGGACGGAATGACAATATAAACACAAATAAATTACAAAATGATGCAATTTTTCAACATATGTATATTATTTCATTCAACAAACTCTTAAATACTTTTGTACTAAAAAATATAAATTATAACTAAATCTATATACAAGTCTATCTGACTGTTGCTTGATTCACGATATAATATCATTTCGAATGTCATATAAAAAAATTCATATATGATGTTTAAAAAGGCACAAATTTCAATAAGGCATAAAAAATTTCAGTACACATAATTACGGAATGATTTTCTATTACGGAATGTATAAATATCAACAATTTTTAAACGAGACCAATAATGTTACTAATAATGATGCCAAAACAACACTAGATTCATAAAAATACTGATTTGCCGACGACGTAGAAGCACCACAATCTGTCAGCATATGAGCTCTCATGAAAACTCGTCCTAAATATTTACTAGGACGACGCTTTTCACCTTTAAGAACTTGCAACTGTCTCGTACTGTCTGAGAAGATCAAATCGAAATACGGAGGAGGCGACGTGAACATGCTGAAACTAAAATACGAAAATTTAATAAAAAAATCCAAACGAAGATAATGAAAATATTGATGAATAAAAACCTGAAATCGTCCGCTGTCGTAGTTCCGTAAAATTGCTGAGCGTACAACATCAAGTTTGTGAAAGCGGCTATTTCAGTTTCATTGCGTGCGTTTCCTCCACGCGCCACCATAGCGTTTCCGGGGACTTTACCCAAATTGCATGTTTCGAAGTCTTTTATCATACCGCGAGTACCTAAAGCGCAAAAAACGTTATATTGAATTATTTTAATTGGTTACTAATGTAATAAATTAAAAATTAACATTACCGTCCGGACACAGTAGTTGAAAATCGTCTTTGAGCGTATTTCGCACCCACCATTCTTTTCTGAAACCACCAGCTACTTCCAATACTGTCGAATGTCGCACAAAAGCTACATCGCCGCCCCCTTCGATTAAACAACGAAGAGCGCCTAAAAAAATAACGTATTTATGTGACAGTCCAAATGTATTCAGTCCATGTATATTTGGATTGGCCATTAATGCACGTTTTTTTTGGTTAGGTTACTAAAAGACAATTTATTTATGTGACAGTCCAAGTGCATACAGTCCATGTATATTTGGATCGATCGCAAATACACATTTTTGTAGGTTGGGTTAGGTTTTTTCAACTATTTCATTTGTTTTAATCAAAATTGGGTCAAATATACACGGACTGAAAATATAACTGGGCTACGTCATTCATAAAAAAATTTACCAATGCTGCCGTAATAAGCTTCGGATGCGTCTCTTCGACAAAAACTGTAAGACGACCCGTGGCAAAGACGACACAATGGTTTGTGCGGCACGCCCAAATTATATTCAGGAGACATAGCCCCAGGAGCGCAAGATCTCGAAAACCATTCCGCGGCAGCTCTAGCAGCGTCACATCCGTATGGTCTGAAATAAAACCCGAAACATTAGTCTATGAATCACACAAAGCATATTCCGAATAAAAATTAAAATACCTTATCCATCCGTTAGAAATTAAATACGCTAACGGATACATCCAACCGGCCGCTGTTCCGATTCCCGAATGGCACGTGTTTTTTCCTACGATTTGATTTGATAATGAAAAATCTTATATATTATTTATTTCATACAATATTTTACCTTTAAGATATGTAATTTCGGTATCAGGATCTTCTTCTTTAGCGACGGCAACAGCATAATAGCTCGTTTCACCGAGACCGTATACCTCGGATAAGATCGGTTCCAAAGAATAATGACGAGCCGCTTCCCAAACGTCTGCTGCATCTAACATGACAGCATCGGCAGTTCCGGCACTTATTTTCTAAAATCCCATTAGAAATCAATTACATAATTAACTTTCATATAAAACCAAAAAAAGGATGCGGCAATTTGCAGATACAGTATCTGCAAATTATTGGCTATTTGTAGATATATAGTATCTGCGAATTATTGGCTATTTTCAGATACAATATCTGTGAATTATCGGCTATTTGCAGATACAGTATCTGCGAATTATTGGCTATTTGCAGATACACATATATTGGCTGTTTGCAATACAATATCTTTGAAATCAGGTACAGTGCATAAGAAATAATCAAATAATTCGCAAATAATAATTTTGGCTATTTACAGTATCTGTAAATAGCCAATAGTTCGCAGATACTGTATCTGCAAATAGAAAATAATTCGCATAATATAGTATATCTGCAAATAGCCATATCCAAATAAATAACATACCTGCATGCAATTAATATGAGAATGTCCTTTGTGACATAACATATCAGGCTTCAATAGCTGAGCCTTTAAAGCAATCTGTAAAATAACAAATAAATCAGTTTTGTACTTTGAAAAATAACAAACAACGAAAACATAACACAAACCCTCATTTTGTCACATTTTGACATTTCAGCTTCGGAAGTCACGCATAAAGTAAAGCGTTTTACCGGACATTCGCGAACGGCCAAAACTTCCTTTACAGCCGGACCCAAAAAGTTTTTGAATAATTGTTTATCTTCAGGTACGCTATATATGTTTTGAGTGGTATCGTCGAAAAGCAAATCAGTACGAACTCCATATCGAATAGATTCGAAAACATTAAATTTCTCAACCAGACTGACGTTCGAATACGGAGTCGTCCCGTAACTTTCAGTCGAAGTAGACGTTGAATAACTAAAACATATTGTGTTAAAATACAATATATACAATTTGCGAAAGGTATTATTAATGAAAATTACCGATTATTCCATCGAGAGCCTCCGCTATAATCATTGCTATATGGATTGTTATTAATTGGATTCCCGAATGCATCTTTTTGAATCGTATTGCCATATTGGTCTTTTTCTATTTGATTTCCGTATTGGTCTCTTTCGAAACTTCTTCCGTCTTGATTTCTTCGGTTGCTATCGAAATACGTCGTGTTTCTAGCGGCGGAATAAAATTCAATGACTTTGTGCATGAATTTCTGATACCTAGAAAAATTTTCATGCACCATTAAAATTACATAATATCATTGTTTTTAATAGTCGTAAAATTGTACGTACCGTTTTCTTAATTCTTCGTTTTTAGCAGTTGTCGTAACTAAAGCATTAGCCGGAGCAGGTCCCCAATGACATGATTTATAATCTGCGATCGATCTTCGAGATCCGTCTTTACAAAGCAACTCAAATTTATCTGATGAAATTTGTTCTAAAAAAAATTTTATTGAATCAATATTACATAAATATATCTATATTTAAATAAAAATGAATTGTGGCAGATATTTTGTCTGGGCTAATCTCAAAAACTGCTTGATTGATTTGTGTATTTTTTTTTTGTTCGCTTTAACTAAGAGGTGGTTTATGAAGAAAAATAATAGGGAAATTCCCAAAGAAAAACTAAAAAATGACAGTACACTTTGCAATCTGCCTGACAGTCGTGTTGTGAAGATTGCGTACAATCAAGGACATTTTGTTTTCAATGTGTTTTTGAAATAAATAATAATTAAATTAATTAATTTAACAAAAATCTAAGAATTGTAATGCACGGTATACCGGTGTGTGCAGAACGCATATTCATAACGGAAATTGGGACCGAGAACGGGAATCAGGAACCGGAACAGGAATCGGGAACCAGAACGGGAATCGAGAAATGGAATGGGAATCGGGAACCCGAACAACGCCGGGAACTGTCGCTAGTTCATAACATATAATAAAAATATAACAAAAAAACTCACTAAATTCACTATGTACAGATAATACATGGGGTACGGTGGAATGTTTCAAAAAAGCTATATCTCCTGCTTCCAAAAGACATCTTAATGCTCCCGTAAAACCAGAATAAGGATCCGCTAAAGTACATCTTGCTCCCACCCGTCCTGTACAAAGTTCGCACAATCTAAAAACGAAAACGAAATTAATCAAAAAAAATAAATAAATTTCATATCGAAAATAATAACTTACTTATCCGAATTATCTCCAATAGGATTGTTTTTATTGTGCAAAGAATTCGGTGCGCAAGAAGGACCGAAAAAGTCTATAACTGATTTAACGTGATTGTTGCAATCTACAATTTCCATTCCGCCTTCGTTCATCAACTGGAAGTTAAAGATTATAGTTGAAAGATGGTTTTTTTCTAATCCTATTTACAAATTGAAAATTATCTTACCGTATTTACGGGCATGATCCAACCGGCGTACGAACCGACGACGGGGAAGCAGGCTCTGGTGCCTCTCAAAGATCGGAGGCCTTCCGATCCGATAGACGTGCCTCGTTTTACTACGGCGACGGTGTACGTGAAGCGTTGTCCATTTTCGTAAACTTCCTGAAGTTTAAAATAGGTTTTTTAGTTGCGAATATACAAAAAATATTAGATTTGTCTAAAAATTTCGATAAAATTGCAATTTTACCTGCATAATTGGAACTAACGAATGGAATCGCCCTGCGACAAAGATTTCGCCAGAATCGAGAACAGTAATGTCGGCTTTTTCTTCGTCCAATAATTTTGTGCATTCATCTTTATTAAAAGCCTATTAATGGAAATATAATGATTATTGAAATTCATAATTTACATAAAACTTATAACATTGCTTTACCCGTTTACAACCCAACTCGAAATAATAACTTCCAAAAAGTTTACGATCCCTTTCGATGGCTTTCGAGAGATTCCCGCATTTGTATTGTTCTTCTAAACTGACCGTACACCATAAAATACTTTCAGGGATACTATTATCAAAAGATTCCACATCTGCAAATTGAAATAAATCTTACAATCGTTTCGAATTTCTCACATGAATGCTAATTATTGTAGTTTCAATTTTGAAAAACACGAATATGAATCAATCAAATAATGAGTCATTGCAATTGTCTTATACAACATCCATAACAAAGTGAGATATTTTCGATATTGAAAGATCAAGTATTATATTGTATATTCCTCATTTAGGTAGATTAGGAAGATAAATTTAGAGTTTGAATATTGAAAATTTTCTTTTATAAAAAGTTTTATAATATATATTCGTTAAACAAATTGAATGATTGAAAGTTTGATTGTAAAACTATTATAATAGAAGTAAATGATGGTTTGAGAAATGTCGAAATGAGTAATAATTTTAATGAATTATATAAAAAGTTTTATATCTTTCAGAATGTTTCATACAAGTTTGTATGAGGATTCAAATTGTCAACTGTCAAAAAAGGGGCGTGTCGTTAAAATCCTGACAGCGTGACTCACCTGCAGCATAAGAAAAGAACTATTGGCTTATGAATAGAACGAGGATGACCAGAAAAAGTTTTATAAGACAAGTTTATATGATTGAAAGCTTGATTAAAAAACTATTATAGAAGCAAACGATGAATTGAGAAATGTCGAAATGAGTAATAATTTCAAGGAATTATACAAAAAAGTTTGATATCCTTCAAAAAAAGTTTCATAAGACAAGTTTGTATGAAGATTCGAATTGTCAACTGTCAAAAGAGGGGCGTGTCATCGAAATCCTGACAGCGTGACTCACCTGCAGCATCAGAAAAGGAGTCTTGGCTTATGAATATAATGAGGATGACCAGGAAAAGTTTGTATGCGAGGAACGAAGGCCCCCATCGCAGGACGCCGCCCCGCATCGTTGACAGCCGCAGCCCTAGCCGCGCCTCGCCCATTACTCACGAGGCCAAAACGTGTCGGTTAACGGCCAATAATAAATAAACAAACATTTATGTTTTTGGGGTGAACAGACGATTGTCCCAATGACAATTACGCATATACACACCGATAATAGCACATAAAATACAAAACTAAGCGTAGAAAATCGTGTAAAAGTCACTCACCGCCAATGAGCGTAACAGTCTCCCAAGCGGCGAAACGCATAAATACATATAAAATACATATACAAATCCAGCTATGAGTTTGAAGATCGTACCCTGCATTCACGCACTCATTCACATTCAACTTTTGACGTCAAACGTCAGTTGTTTATTTCAATACGAAATAAAGCCCAACCCAACTTAACGAATGAAATCGGGTTTTGTGTTGATGAATTGATCGTGATGTTGGATACTGTAATGATACTGCTTCGATACCTGAACAAAAAGTTTCGTACGACCAACTGTCAAACTGCGAATGAGTATAGGTGCATGTACGTGTATAAACGTAGTGCCGGGAGCAAACTTAAAAACTAGGCACGCTAATCTCTGTATGTATAGGTGCATGTATGTATAAAAGCGTTTCGCCGCTTGGGAGGTTGGTATGCTCACGGACAGTGGGCGACGCACATGGGCGGTAAGCGACTTTTACCGAAAATCATTGTTTATCTGACAATGAATGACAATAGCACCTACAACACTACTGCAAATCGACAGTAGCACACACGACACGTTTAAGGACAGTTTTAAGGCTGCATGATTCAATTAATGTATTATAATTTATTTTAATCGTTAATTTTGAAGAATTTTGCAGATTTTTTTCTGTATTCGGTGTTGTAGTACCGTGTGTGCTATTGTCGATATCGTATGTATAGTGTCGTTTCGGCCAACGTTGGGAACCATATTTCTTCGTTTTGAAAAATAAAAATAATTTTAACAGGTGTATCAAATTCAAAATAATAAATAATGTTCTTATAAAGTATAAAATTTAGACAGTTAATTGCATGGCAACGTTCCTATCTTAATTTATTTTAAACACTGACCTGATTTTGATCCCAAAGATTATTTCCCAACATTTCTGACATGAGTAACATAAGATGACTGCCAGATGCCAACCATCAACGCTATTCTAATAACAGTTATAAACACCAAACTCAATGCAAATCAAAACATAGATTATTTATTTATTTTTACGTACTTAATTCGCTTTATGGAGTCGAAATCCATGATTTCGATACAATATATCTTAATTATATATCATACAAAATTCGTTAAATGATTTGTTATACAAAAAAATATTTCTGCATAATAACAATAACCGATCCCTGTAACGTTCAATGCAATAAAAGTTAACTATTTATATTTCGGATTATAGTTAGCTTTGTATAATATATTCACTATTCGAGGGGCTCGGCAGTAAATAGTGTTAAGCGACATTTGTCACTTTTGGAGATATTAAGAAAAACAGTTTACATGCATATAGATGCAAATAAAACAAGGAGTAACCCGACATAGTACTGTCATCTTTTGAGAGAATTCGGAATTATTTATTAACTAGTATATAGTCCCGATGTTAATAACATCGGCTGTGAATGTAAAGTTTGAAGATATATATATTGATAACACAATATAATGTCAATTTTTTTAATTGAAATAGAAAAAATAAAATGAAATTTGTTAAGAAACGGAAAACGATAAAATATTTAATTATTTTAAAGTCGATCCCCGTACCCAATTTGAATATTTAATTTATTTTATTTTATTTTATTTTAATTATTCAAATTTATTATTAGTGACATCTATCGTGCTCTATAAGATTTAATTAATTGATTAATTTTAAGCATGATATTATAGACGTTAAATGTATACGCATAATGACCATATTAGAATAATTTTCAATAATTTTATAGTACACATTTAAAAAAAAAGAAATTGATTCAAGTATGCGTTGGTGCCGAGGTTTCGTTGCTTCGTTGCTTTCGTTGAACAAAGACAGAAATCCGCTATTATATATAGGGGATTTCTGCAGTAAAAGTATTATTTTTGTAATAAATAAAAGAAACTCAATTTTATAATTTTGGCGTTTAGCCCTATTCACTGCCGAGCCCTTCATTTATCGATATGAATTACGTACCCCCTATATATAATCACGGATTTCTGTGACTGGCTTTGCCTACCGTGTTTCCCCGAATATAAGACCCGGTCTTATATTAATTTTACACTCGAAAACTGCACTAG
>JAOXNN020000006.1:1723430-1736187 GCA_028571205.2 Hydropsyche betteni
TGCCGCATTTGTTTGGCAAGGCCTTGTCCTGCAGTGGATAACTATAGGCTGCTAATGATGATGATGATGACATATTTATACGATTAAAATTATATAATTTGACGTATCAATTGATCCTTATTTCACTGCATTTACGTTTAAATGATTTGTATAAAAAATAAAAGATTTTTTAAATTACTGTAATAATATAAAAATACTTAATTAATTCGCAATGACCACCCAGGGGGCAACGAGGTAAAGACTGAGCAAACTGCGCCCTCGCTGGCCACTTTGTGATCGCAATGGCCACCAGACGAGGCAAGACCATTGCACATAAACTTGCGTATCATTGGTCCGAGGGCGTCCTCCGATGGCACGGGCGGTTTAGTTCTTATGGTACATGTCCATTATCAATACGAGGTTCGTTCTCGGATAAGGTATATAACCTAGATCCCCAATATTTGATGGGGAGACTTTGTCCTGCAGTGGGCACAAAACGGGTCGACAATGATGATGTTGATGAATTTATTATTATTTTTTTAAATCGCGTAAGTTGATGACTTACTGCAAATCATTAATAATTCGGTAATATTTTTTAAGTGCAATAACATCAATATAATTTAAATAAAATAATTTAACTCATGCGCATAAAACGAAAATTTTTGACAAACGTCATCCCGAAATTTTTCAGCGGGTTGAGGGGAAGTGGGGGTCGGGCTAGTTGATCGACGTCGGTCGATTTTGTCCACTCGTTTTGTCAATTTCACGTTTGTTGTCGACAATTCGACAAAATGCCGGAAGGCCAGCCGCTCAACGTGATCGAGGGGTTCTTTCGCTCAGTTTACAGCGTCATCGACGGGCCCGTCACCTGGTTTCGTGGTTAGTTAAATATCCTACATTAAACCACTCAGTTTACTTTTCATCTATGAAAAAGACTCAACTATAAAACTTTTCTCGTTCACGTCTCTATTCGATCGAATTTCTTTATCGCACTTTTCATTTTCTCAATTTTCAGTTTGAATTTTGCGTTGTTATGTAACTTGAAATTTAACAACAAAAATATAGGTTATCGTCGTGTATGTCATTCATTTTTGTCGATTGCGAATTTCAGAAAAAGTAGTGGTGCCCAACCGCCAACACTATCCGTGGTACCACCAAAAGTTTCAGCGAGTTCCGACTATCGATCAATGCTACACTGACGATAAAGTATGTGAATTCGAAGCCACATATCAATACAAAAGAGATAAGTAAGAAACTTTTTCTACATATTCTTTCAATATTTTGCATTCGATAACTATTACAAGTCTAAAATTCGAATTGCAGATTAGTCGACAACGAAATCCTGAACATTTTGAGGCAGAGAATGGAAGCGTGCGTCATGTACGAAACTCCGGATATCGATCGTTGCGAAGGCGTCATACAAGCTTACAAGAAAGCCGAAGAAAACTGGTTTATTAAACGTAAATAAAACATAATTTTTGTTAAATAGCGTTACCGATTATAATTTTTTGATTGTATTATATTTTTTTTATAAGATGGTGATTTAGGAGCGTATTACGATGCTCCTTCAGCGTATATGAAACAGAAGCATCGTTTGATCTGGGAGAGAAGACACGGTCCCGTAGGAACTGGTATGAGAACCGAAGAAAACACCGGAACGGCTTCAGAATGAGTTAATGCCTTAAAGAAGTATGGATTTTTTGAAATCGGGCTTCTGAGTTATTTAATTTTTTGTTAAAGATGATTTTCATCATTGTTTAAACATCTGTATATATAATAGATTGATAAAATGTGAAATTTTCTCGTTTTTTTTTTATGGATATGGAATCGTCGAATGAAACATGCGTTTATATTATAAAAACAATTTTTATTTCAAAGGAATTAAAATAAAAAAGTATAAAATCTTGAGGATAAAATTTCTTACATATTTAATCATTGAAGTGAACCGATAAAACCTTAATATTAAATATAACATGCAATTTGACGAACACAACATCACTACAATTTGAAATTATATCACACACATTTGTGTTTTAAAGCATTAAAACATTATTCATTGCCGATTCCAACACATGGACAAATTAACGGAAGGTTTTTATTTTTTTACGTCCATAAAATTTAGTATAAAAATATTTTGTATCTTTCGAATATACTTTACAGAGAAAATATAAAAAAAAAAAATAACAAACATCCATCGCTAGGAATGTAATAAATGTTATAATACGATATTCTCTTTGAGGAACATTTAACACAATAAAACTTAGGAGAAAAATATCTCATGGATGCGTAATTAAATAAAATAATAAATATTGTATTGGTCATATGCTTCGAAGCATTATAAAAAAAATTTAAGTAAATCACTATAAAATCATTAATTTAGGTGGTTAATAAAATCGTAAGTACACACTTATGTATAAAATACTTTTTTTCAGTACATCATAAATACAACATACAGCTAATCGATCACAGAAATTATCAGAGGTAAAATGTTAATCGGCTTTGAGCCAAAAATGTAATAATAATCCTAAAATTATACTAATTAACATTCAACGCAACTCAGCTGTTATTGCACGGTGTTACAATTGTACATCACAAAATAAATGATTCTTAGAATACGATCAATAATAAAATTTTCAATTGATGACGCGAATAGAAGATACATTTATCATCGATAAGTTACACATATCTACATAAGTTCACTGTACGACGTGCAGGTAACAAGTATCTGCTAATTAGCAATCTAAAAGTTACAATGTAATTGAATTACAATTAGATCTAGCACATATAAATACGTATATGAAATTACAGAATTTTTCTTATAACAAGAATGAGATCAGTCTGAATTATTTGGTGTATTTCGATACATTAATAATCATCACATTTTGACTTTTCTAATATCTTTGAATCCGCAAATTATGTAGGAGAATCGAATTGTGCGGCGAGACGTACTCTACCTGCAAAATAAATATATTTTTAACATATATAATTTCAAAACATATAAAACTCATTTTTTTTACGTTTGGTTAAGCCTAATAATTGCGGAGCTGGCAACGGAAGCATATTTGGAGCTGGTGGTGCTGGTGACATTTTCCATGGACCGCACGGTACAGCTGGTGGCGTAGACCAAACTCCGCTCTATAAAAACACGTTAAATTTTGATTATTACCGTTAAAACAAAAACGATTTGATTAATCAAATATAACCTTTTGACCCGGAGGAGTGTTTGGAAGCAGATCGACCGGAGGTTTGTTATCTGCGGACACGAGTTTTGTAAAATCTGAACGGATTCGTACAAATCCGTTCGGTGTCTTTTCCCAGATCTCATAAAAATAATCAATCAAAGATTTCACCGTAGAGAATCCTAAAACGAAAAAAATAGTTGTAAAATTTACAAATTCTATTTTGATGATAAATTAAATCGAGACTTCACCTAATTCTTTGTATGGTAATGGATGAAGGTATTGTTGTTGATACAAGTTCATCAAATCCGTTGGTAACATAGTATTTTCTTTCTGAACGCTGACCATTCTTCCGATGCAGCGCCACAGAGGAGATAGAAGTACGTATCCGTTAGAAATCTATAAATTGATAAAAACGTTTAAAAGCACAGAATTAATCAATTTTTAAAAGTTCACACAAAACATACTTTGATGCAATTTTTTTGTTCTAAAAGAGACAATGGAGATTCGTATCCTGCTGCATCGGAAAATTCTTTTTGAAATTGCGGTAACTTTGAGCCTTCATTAGAAACACATTTATCTCCAGCAAGTACGGAATATGCCAATAAAGCTGACGATACCCAATTTTTACACGATTCAGCTTTCACTGTCTGTTTTGATTCTACACAATTTTGAGAGAATACTGAATTATTTTGAAGAGAATGATCATCGTTCCATTTCGGGTTATGTTTGATAATCGCGCCACCTTCCCCGCACCCTTCAATGAGCTACAAATTTGATCAATTATAATTAAATATTTCGAAAATTATTAATTTTTATTTATAAAAGAATTTTTTACTTGAATGTTTGGTAATATTCTTAACAAAGATATCAGATCTGGACATCCGTAAGCCGACGGAATTAAAGCGTGTCCGTAAAGAGACCTGTAAGA
The DNA here is from genome assembly GCA_028571205.2 of Hydropsyche betteni. NCBI lineage: Eukaryota > Metazoa > Arthropoda > Insecta > Trichoptera > Hydropsychidae > Hydropsyche > Hydropsyche betteni. The sequence continues at coordinate 1,727,520 of JAOXNN020000006.1, forward strand.
ATGCGGTATAACTGCGAGAGGCAAAGGAAGCGGGAGTGTTGCAATTTGGGTCCCGACAACTAGTCGTGCTGCGTCGGCTTTTAAAGCTACAACACGTTCTCCTTCTTCGTTCACCCACATCTGTTAAATAAAATTATATGAACTATTGTGTTCGTTTTTCATATAAAAAATCCATCAGGTTGGATAACAAAACTCACTTCGACAGTTTCTGGGATAGCATGAAACAAATCTTGTACTTTAGGCAATCCGTAATGAGCGACTCTCAACTGCCGACCGAAATGAGTATGATATGCAGGTACGAATCTGGATAATTCGAGTCTGCAGTTCGGTGCATGACGCAGGAGCTCTGCAGCCTACAAAAAAAATCAAAATCTTAAATTCAAACATTATAAGATATCGACAATGACAAAAAATTATATATACCTGAGCAGCGAAGTGTCGCATTCTTGCCACTTCATCAGGTGTTTGACGATGTCTAGGGAGACTGATGCGACCTTCTTCAGGTCCAAAAGCCACACAATATCTCGGAACGTTCCCGATTAGGTCTTCGAGTCTACAAGCGCCGTATTCGACAGCTTCGAATTCTCTACCTACAATAGATCGATAAATGTTATAAGTCCGAATTTAAATTCATGAATATTCGGTTAATTTTGTCACAAACCCAAGCAGCGATGATAGATATTCGGAAGTTGATGCAACATTAACGATTTATCGGGCTGAGCTCGAAGAACTTTCAAAAGATCGGCTGTGAACCGCTTCATTTGTGCAGAATGACTCAATGTAATTACACGAGTAGAACCCTCACCCATTACCTGAATATGATTACTTTTTAATATCAATTTTATATAAATGTATATGAAGTTGTTATGTCGTTATACCTGTACGGTGTGATTAAGAGATTCTAATAAATCAGCTAAACGTGTAAAACCATAATCGGCTACTCTACATTGACGTCCGAAATGCAGATGATAACTAGGAATCAGTCTATAAAAATTGATGTTTATTAATTTTATTATTCAGAACAGAATACATTATTCGATTGAATGATTTAAATATAATACCGGCTAAACGGCATTTGGCAACGGGGAACTGTTCTAAGTAAATCATGTAGTTCGCGAGCTAAGAGACTTCTCATAGACATGAGTGAACTCGGCACTTCTTCTTCACTGCTACCTTGCCCACTACCTGTTATGAGATGAAAATTAGATTTATGTTTTTACGATTGAATTTTTACTAAAGTTATTGATTTACCATCGCTGGTGCAATTGGAAGATGAACCTACTATGACTTTACGAGCTTTAGGAGGCGACAAGCTACGTAAAGTTACACTACGTACGCAAGCTATTAGATGTTCCAGTGGAACTCCTTTGTTTTGATCAAGAATAAGAGATTCTCCAAATTGTGACATATAACAATGTGGGAAACTAAAATTAGATTAAATATTATCAATTTTTTTAATACAAAATGCAGATAATCATTAAAATAATGAAAAATAACCGACCAATGTAAAAGTAAACCACCTCCATGTTCACTAAGCATCGCATGTAAACGATGAGATAGAACTGGCAATTCTATATAAACGGGCAAAAGACCGACTCCACCGATAACTACTTCTTCTCCATCTTCGTTATTTGGACCGCCGTGAATTTTGCAAACATCCGATTCGTTCCACCACTTGAAAAACAACGAGAATATTCATTTTTGATCATTTACAAAATCTAAAAAGCGTATAAACAAACGCAAAAAGTACTTCTTGATTCTGGAACTGCGGTTGCATAGGATACGTATTCATCGGAGGCGATTTTATCAATTTCACGGATCGACCCCGTGGACTATCCACGAGTAGACAAGTGTCTTTCAAACGTGACACTTCGGCGGCGGGCAGTGCGCGTCCGTGTTTAGCTGCATACAATTCGCGTAGTCGGAATAATGGTAATTGTTGGTCGGGTGCTGCCTGTAAACGATTTTGTATGAAAATTTGTGAAAATTCGTAAATTTTAAATTATAGAATTATATATTACCTGAAGTAAAGACGCTACTTGTAATCGTAAGAGTGGTAAAGAAGTGGGTGTCGGAGGTGGTGCAAGAGAAAGTAATAAACGTCTACCAGCGACTCTACGACGATGCAAACGAGCAACCGCTAACTGAGCAGCCCCAGTTCCACAAACTCGAACACGTGCCCATAACGACTCAGCTGAACCTCGAATACTTACTTCTACGACCTTAAAAATCGATTTTTAACATCAAATTTTGATACATATACGCAAAAATTCCATTATTTTGTATTCTTACAGGAACGTGTTCACTGAAAATACGATGCAGCATATTGCGAACTTCCATCGGATCGGCCGAATGTTCTAAATTTGTGACTGTGATGTCTACGTAAGTAGGTCCGCTTGGAGGAGATCCCGAACGAGCATCGCTAAAAGAATATTTAGAAATTTTAATTCGAAATTTCCTTTATGCGAAATAGAAATAGTATATAAATACCTATGTTCACTAGTACTATGTTCAGACACATTCCAAGTATTTGCATCGTATAAAGTAGGACTAGGCGATGGCGATGGTGTGACTGATGGTGATAAGGATGGGACCGGTGAAGGTGAAGGTGATATTTGATGGATGGAAGACTGATCGGCATAGCCATCTGAGAAAAAAATTTGAACTTTTTTTTTAAATAATACTCGAAAATAAAAATTTAACCGATGAGTGAAAAACTAAATTGTAAAAACATATGAAATAGGTTTTAATAAATATACTAACTGAACGATTTTCTATTGCCGTGAGTTCCTCTAATACTACGATAGCCCAACGGCGTGCGTGGTGTAGGTCGTTGAATGCTCTTTTCGATATTATCGTCTGAACGAGAATTATTTAAATGTCCACTATTCCATGACCTGTCGGCTGATGTCTATAATTTCATGATAAAAATGAGACAAAATCGATTATAAATCACTTTTCAGCATTTTTAATCGAAAAATATGTATATACTTTATGCGAATTTTGAGAATGAAGCGGAGTGAAAGTCGGAATCGGCAACATAGGAGCTATTGGAGCGCTCGTTGATCGGCCGTTACCTGTATGATACCCTTCGTCACTCGAAGATCTTAATCCTGAATAAAAAACGGTATGATTTCATAATATTTAAAAAAAAATCGAATTGAACACATCAAATTAAATCTAAGTGTGTAACATTATTGTTACTGATTGAAATTCAAAACCACCGCATATTAAAATTTTATTATACTAATTTTATTCAAATTTGAAATAATCAAAACCTATATTTCATACATTTTTAAATTAATGATACCATTGTTAAAAAATACGTACCGTTATTGCAAAAGTTTTTCATGGGAGGCGCTACTCTAATTTTGTGCCCGTAAACATCTTCTCCATCCATACGTTTGTACGCTCTGAAATATTGGAAAAAAATGCAAATGAAACATAAATTTAAAAAAAAAGTTAAAACATATTAACTTCTACCTGTTATCTTTCATATAATTATAGTTCAACATCATTTTAATGTTGGAAGTGTATTAATAAATTTGGATTCGTGATTTTTTTCTTAGTCAAAACGATAAAATAAAAATTACTATATCAATTCAATATTTTACGTTAAGTACTCGCTGATAGAAAGTATTCTTTTGCACAATTCTTTTTTAGATAATGATCGAAATTCAATTTTAAGTTATAACAAAACCACATCACTATGTACTAAAAATGCTCACGTGGCATGAGCAAAAACTTGAAAAACGTGATGTGCACTATACGAATACTCAAAATATAATGAAACTTTGACCGCGAGCAACATTATATTTATGAATTCGACCAACAAAGTCGATATGTGAAATTTATTCAACCAAAATAAGCACCGAGTTTATGAACGATTGTTTTGTTAATAACTGCAGGGCCGAGAGTTAATAAAATTCAATTTATACAGAACGATACTATAAAAATTGTATATTGTTTAAAAATAAAATAAAAATTGTAATTATTATTACACGGCAACATAAATGTTATTTCGTAGGTAAGATTCGATAAGTATTGCATATCGGCAGTGTGTAATGAACGTTCTAAAATATAGCATTGAATCATAAATATAACATACGTTATTTACTCAGTGAACAAAGTGCAAATATTGTATTCTGTATTGCGATTCATATATTAGAAGATGACTTAACAATGAATCACATATTCTACTTAAATTGTTCGATCAGTGAGTAGATAATATTGTTTTTCTCCATATAAGAACACAAACGATATTTTGTCTCTTTGAGATTAGTGAAAATAAGTTATCAAAACATGTAAATAGACAAATGGGGTACATAGCTATCTAAAATTTGAAAAATAATCTTAAAGTCTTAGAATTATGCCAAAATATATCAGAATAAACTGTTTGAATGCCTTGAATTTACAAATACAGGTTTTTTACTCCAAATTACCACTTTTTCATTTCAAATTAGAAAATTTTCATTTCAAATTAGAAAATTTTCATTTCAAATTAGAAATTTTCCATTTCAAATAAGAAATTTTTCATTTCGAATTAACAATTTTTCATTTCAAATTAGCAATTTTTCATTTTAAATTAAAAAAAATTCATTTCAAATTAGCAATTTGTATATGGATATTGAAAAGAGCATATTTGTATTGTGTACATTTAAAAATTGTATTTTGGTCCTTTGAGAAATCCTATTTATGACCGTCTATTAAAAATTGCTGCACAAATGAAACATTTTAAACGATCGATATGGAAAAAATACAAACCGCAACGCCTGATGAAAATTTTGAAAGCGCACAACTGCATTAGGCGGATCAACACTGACGACTTTCCCGCCGCAATTACTAGCGAGCTGCTTTAGTCTTTTAGATAAGTGAGTCGCAGTCAACGTACTGACGGGGAGTCCGGTAATATTCACGTTATGATTACTTGTAGATTCCGTTTTCAACTACAATCAAACGGCAATATGATATAAATAGAGTTAGATAATGTTTTATATGATTTATAATATACTTTTGGTATGCGAGGAAGACGTGTGGTGAGACTAGTGAAACAATGATGTTGAGTGGCACAAGACAATAACGCAGGCGATGTGTTGCTCATGTGTATTAAGATCACTTCCATTTTTTTTCTGTATGAAAATTCAGTTGATTATTTTGTAATCGTTTATAAATACTGTAAAAAACTAATATGAATTTGTAAACCTATATCTAAAATCGCTGAGATCGGCAGCGAAATTTATATCGCCGGATATAAGCAGTATGGCGGGACGTGCTTGCAATTTTAGAGGAGCGATTGCTATAGACGCATGTAATTCAGCATAACGACGCATGCATTGTCTCAATTTTTCATCGGCAGCGTTTTTTTGTGTACCACACACGTGTAACAAGTTGATCTATAAATTTATTAAATTTTTAAAAATTAAAAGGTTGAGGCTAATTGCAGATACACTATATGCGAATTATTGGTTATTTGCAGATACTGTATCTGTGAATTTTTGGATATTTGCAGATACACTATCTGCGAATTCCTAGCTATTTACAGATACACTATCTGCAAATTTGCAAATATAGTATCTGCAAATAGCCAATAATTTGCAGATACCGTATCTGCAAATATCCAAGAATTTGTGGATACAGTATCTGCAAATAACCAATTATTCGCATATAGTGTATCTGCATACAGCCAATAATTTGCAGATAGTGTATCTGCAAATAGCCATATCCAAATTAAAATCATAAGTAATATTAAGTAAAAATCAAAAATACGACCTGTGCATCGTTCAGTTCTTGAAGAAGAGTCGGTTGTTCTTTTCGAGTATCACAAACCACAATAAATTCAACTTCACGACGTTCGACTAGAAACTTATTTCTAATTGCAGACACTACGGCGATTGCAGAACACTTTTTTGGTACCTAAATCATAAACGAAATTATAAATTTGTACGTTTTGAGTATTATGACGATTGTTTATCGATTTTCAGATACCTGGCAGTTTTCAATGTCCCAAAAAAATCCGATTGGCGGCAAGTCGTCAGATGATTTTTTCCCTAAATACAGAGAATGTCCACGATACGATTTATTATTGTCTAGTACTCCTTGCTCGTCATCGGATTCATCACTCGAGTCATCTGGATAAACAGTTAGGGAATTATTATCTAAATAATCATTGAAAAGCTGATAGAGAAAAGTGCACTAACCAGAAAAAGTGGTTTTTGGCGGTGGAGGAAATTTGAATTTGGTATTAAACATTTTATCCCTAGATGCACTTTCCAAAGTGTCTTCCATTCCTTCTGATTCGCTCATATTACAAACTGGAATAGAATATAAAATAATGATAGAAAACAATTCATATTGTTTGCACAAATATATGCGTTTTAGGTGTGTAAACTATTTATTAACAAATAAAAATGCATTATAGGTACATAAATTAGATTTATTAATGTATTAAGTTAATTAATTGGATTTTGCACGTATTTTGTACTTGTGCGTGATTACTTTAACAGATCATTTTTCTTTAGGTCATACAAATTTGTATATGCAAACAGTTCAGATTTTAAAATGTGCAACATATAACAACATATAAACTAGAAATTGAAAAATATTATTTCCACTTCACTAAAATTCATTAATAAAGAATAATTTACGTACTAATAATGCATGAATAAACTAAAAAATGTAAATAATATCAATTTAAGCACATATAATGCATTTTTAATCGGGTCAACATGCAAATATGTCAATAAATAATTTACGCACCTAAAATGCAGGGTCATCCAAACATGAACAATTTGCGAATATTTCAACACAATGCTATAAGAGAAAGAGATATACTATTTCAGGAGACAAAGATAAGTATGTTAGTGATAACCTTCAAAAGGACAACACAAAAACGTCTCGTTTAAACGGAAAATAATAAGAAGGCTTCGCTGGAAGCCTTCTGGGAAATTGTGCGATTGTGTAAATGTTTGGGAAATGCGCAAAATAAGAGAAAAACCATAATAAATGGGAGAAAATCACCTTCGACGTTACGCAAACAAGATGCGCATTGACAGCCACGAAGCTGCCACAGGGCAACCAACTTGTAAAATGTCAATCATTGTTGTTGTTGTAGTCGAAAAACGATTGTTTGTCGCTCATAGTTGGAGTCTTTTTATTTTTTTTTTACAATTAAATAAGGCAAAAAATTAAACGGTCAAAATTTTAATCAAGTTTTGGTTAGAATTTGAATCAAAAACGGTCAGAGTAAAATAATTTATCGTCAAAATAAAATAATAAATGATCAGAATTTAATGATAATTGTGTTGTGATCATAATATCATATTATTATGATGATAATTTTCGTAATAATAATAAAAAAAACATTAGGGCGGGGCTTTTTCTGAAATTTGTAGGAGGGCAAAATTTTTTTGATGAAGCCACTGGCTGTAACAACTTTTTAACATACGTAGTTAGATGAAGATCAAATTAATAATTTTTCATACATTTATACAGTGTCAAATATATATATTTTTTTTCAATAACCGTATAATAAGTAAAAATTGAACTAAATTAATCGAAATATACCTATTAGTTTTACTTTGGATAAAATTCAATTAGAAAAAAAATTCACTAGACTAAAAACTATTACAAATTAAAGTTCAAATTTATCACTTTTCATATCGTTTTGATTAAAATGAACATCATTTTCCAGATACATCCAATTGAACAATAACAAATTACAAAACATCAATTTCGCTTCGTGACCTTTATTAATGTATCATAAACATTTTGCATATAATAAAAAAACTGTGCTGAATTAGATAACACTTTCGCAATCTACAAAATAATGGTAATTCAAATGGCAATATCGCAAATGATTTATATTATTTTTATACATTATAATTGTCCAATACGATAGGTGTTGCATGTGTTTGTTTCCATTGATCCGACAAGTAAGATTATATTGTTAAAATTGTGATAAAATCTGCGAACTTTGGAATGATATGTCGATAATGTAAAGTTCATCGTTTTTGTTACGACACGATTGAAATTCCCTCGCATTGTTTCGATTTGAAAATATAAAGATTTATCTGAATATATTGCTTTTGTGATGGACTTTTTTTTTCAAATTTTACGTCAACGCATTGATCTTGATTGGTTTTATCGTTTTAATTTACTTAAACGTTAGAGAAATTATTTGTTTTACCTAAACGAATCGCTCTATTTATTTCATAATCTTTATATGAGTTTATAAAAATAAATATATTCTGTAATCATAAAATAATTACTCATACGCTAATCTATACAAATAAATATGAAAACAAGTTTTATAATAATATTAATTTTAATCACAATTTGTTGCTAAGTATATATATTTATAATACTAGCGGTAGTATCCGGCGTTGCTCAGGACTTATATTTTAAATCAAATTATTTTTTAAATTTAATTTTTGCGGACCATGGTCACCCGAATATGGTCACCCTATTTTAATGATAAAAAACCTTCTCAACAAAAAAAAAATTGTTTTATATAGGTGGGGGAACATTTTTTTGCGGACCATCCCATTTTGGGTTCCGGAAAATATGATCACCCTATTTTAATGGTGCTAAAAACATTTCCCATAAAAAAAATACATATATATATATGCCAATTTTCATAGCGATCGGTCGAACGGTGTTGGAGTGAAAC
>JAOXNN020000006.1:1736287-1753827 GCA_028571205.2 Hydropsyche betteni
AATGTATACAGAGGATGAATCAAATGTTAGATTCAAACAACAAGTAGCTGTTGGTGCTGCTCATGAGATTGCTCATTCATGGTTTGGTAATTTGATCACATGCCATTGGTGGTCTGAACTTTGGCTTAACGAAGGCTTTGCTACATATTTCCAAAATTTTCTGACTGACAAGGTTTGTGATGAGAATATATAGAATATACTAGTTGTTCACTTCATTTCATAAAAAAATATTTTTAAGTTTGAGAAAATGGATATGGAAGATCAATTTAATGTGGCTCAACTTCATACTACAATGGTGCTTGATGCATTCAGATACTCGCCCAGTTTGAAAAACGATGAAATTTACTCACCATCTGAAATTGATTCTCAGTTCAATCCGATTACTTACAATAAAGGAGCTGCGTTAATAAGAATGATCAGTGATTTTGTATCGCCGAGAACTTTTCAAAATGCGTTAATCAATTATATTAACGAAACGTTGGTTCATATATTATATTTTGTCATAATTAATTCGTTTTGAATCAATTTATATTTAACGTGTATTTTGCAATTTTTAGACATTTTAAGCATGTTGATGAAACTATATTATGCGAGTACTTACAAGCTCAAGCAGACAATGATAGAACAATCATATCATACCCAAATACAAATGTTTACATGTTTGTGACATCTTGGACAAGTAGTAATGGTTTTCCAATCGTAACAGTGAACATCGACCGTCAATCTAAAAAAATAGCTCTTTACCAGGTAAATATGGTTTAAAATGAAATTTTGTTATTTTCTTTTATGAATATATTTTTTTTTCAGAAACGATTTATGAAATACAACGACGGTGCAACACCACCTACAACGTGGAATATTCCTATAACATATACTACAAGAGGTGAAAGTAATTTTGAAATTGAAAGGCCAAAGTTAATTTTCACAGATGTTTCATTTCAGATAGATGAAAACAGAATTAATAATAAAGACTGGATTATATTCAACATTCGGCAATCAGGTAATTATTTTTTTCTATCAAAAATGAGAATTGTATTGGTTTTTTATGTTATGTAATATTTTTAGGCTATTATAGAGTTTTTTATGACGACATATCATTAAAATTAATAATTGATGCATTATCTAATGATGACAGAGAAATTATTCATCCTCAGAATAGAGCACAGGTAATTTATTGTTTTAAATGTTTTTTTGCAAGAACAATATTAAATAAATTATATTGTTTGATATTGAGGCCACATATAACATCTTTTAGATTGTAGATGATTTATTTAATTTTGCCCGAGAAAACATATATAAATATACTGATTTACTGGACGCAATTCAATTTCTTGAATTAGAATCTCATTTTGCTCCATGGTCTGCGGCTTTTGCTGGCTACTCATTTATGAGATCAGGTATTCAAAGTATTCCAGAACTGCAAAGATCTCTCGATGTAAGAATTTATTTAAATTTTAATCAATTGACATTGAAATCAACATTTAATGAAAAACTTGTTTTACAGAAACATATTCTTACAGTGATGAATAAAACTTTATTACCAAAATTAGAATTTAATGAAAATAATAATGATAAACATATTGATAAACTATTAAGAATCAACGCTTTCAATTTTGCTTGTAAATTGGAATTCAGAGAATGTGTTATTGAATCTATAAAAATATTTGACGATTTCAAAAACAATAAACAGTAAAATTAAAGCATTTATATGTATAATGTTGTGATACGATATATGATTTTATTGAAATGTATGTATTAATTTTCTATTTTAAGTTCAATTCGACCAAATCTCCGTGAATATGTATATTGTACTGCATTGAGATATGGATCTAGCGAAGATTTTGAGCTTCTATGGAAAAGATACTTGACTGTAAATATTATGAATGAAAAACAAACAATATTGAACGCACTAGGATGTTCTAATATTGGTGATAAATTGATCAAGTTAGAAATTCGTGCCAAAAAATTTATTTTTAAATATATATAATACAATAATATTAATATTATTTTTATATCAAAGGTTGCTATTTTATACTATTTCGCAAAATTCACCTATTCGGAAACAAGACAAAATGGCATTATTTAATTCAATAATATCTGGAGGTTCACCAAATGTAGATATTGCGTTTGAATTTATTCAAGAAAATGTTAAAACAATAAGATTGGTGTATGCATTAAATTAAATATTTATTATAATATTTCATAAATCACATTCCAGTTCCAAAATTTTTCAATTCCTCACTTAATGCATTTTAAAATAAACTCAATCTTGTTAATCAAAAACTTTTTTCAGATATGGTCCTCAAAGCTTGAAATCAATGTTTGAAAATATAGCTCTGCAAATGTCGAGCAATCAAGTGACCCAGGTATGTGGTAAAAATAAACTAATTTCAAATTAGTTAGTACTATAACAATTTTCACATTTTTATTAAATTTTAAAGTTTGAGGATTTACTCAATAATGATGAACATTATTTAACATTGGAAGAAAAAGAATGGGGATATAGTGCAGTACGAATGGCCAAATCTAATATAAACACTGCAATGAATCTCCAACCAGATTTGAAGAAGTGGCTTGATAATAAATATAACTCAGCTGGAATTATAAGTATATCTTGGCTATCTTTATTTGTAATGCAACTTTTAATTACCCTTAACAAATTTGTGTTTTAGATGAAAATTCTGAAAATAAATAATGCTTTTTTCTTATAAATATATTCGTTATTTTTTTTATCAAAATCAAATTCCGGTTAAGTAAATTAATTTGACACATTAATTTTTTACCAATCTTCAATGTTAAATAATAGCTGATTAGTATATGAATATGGTAAACTTTTTAACTATTATTCTCCTTTATTATTTGAATTTGAATTTGGTGATATATTTGATGGCTGGATTGCATGAATAATATAAAATTGAGAATGTATTCCATGTTCACTTAGTTAACTTAAAACTCCTCTTTGGTGATGATAAAGGCCTATGACGTGTGTTTTTCAGAGGTCTGAGCCATGTAGAACCCACAGTCTTGCCTCGTCTGGCAAACTGGTGATCATTAGGATCACAAAGTGGTCAGCGAGGGTACAGTTTGCTGGGTCTTTAGCTCGTCTGTCTCGCTGATGGCATTACGAACTATTCAGAAGACAGCAACCACAAAACTAAGCACATAGATACGCATATCGTTGATCTGAGAGCCTTCTTTGCTGGTATGGGCGAACTGGCTCTTATGGTACATATCCCTTACCGAAATACGACTTGAGCTAGCGCGGTAAGGTATAGCCTAGACTGTCGCATTTGTCTGGTAAGGCCTTGTTCTGTAGTGGATAACTAATAGGCTGCTAATGATGATGATGATGATGATGATTATAATATGTATAACTATGAAATATTCCTCTATTTGCAATAATACATTGGAAAGCTCTTTTTTAGTAATGGCTGCATATAATGATGTAAAAATAAAGATCCATTTATTTTACATATTTAATATAATTCAATTTATAATTTACACCAAAATATTTTAATTAAAATACACGACACATTTCAGTCAAAGAAAATTTTCTTTTAAGTACATTTTGTATGTATTAATAAATGATGAGTTTATTTTTGCAAGCATGAATATGTGTGCTCCTCGTGTGATCAGCAAATAATCTCAAAATTAAGGTTGAATGATAAAAATAGTACTTTCGAAGTAATCGAAAGTTTTAAACAAATCGTGATTTGATGCATTCAACTTGTTGAAGTGAATCAAAATATTTATCAACTTGTTTTTGTAATATTGTCCAACCATTTTACAATTGTGTCATAATTTCGATTCATCCAAATTATATTGGCCTCAGTCTTTTCAATAATTTGTTCTATTGTACGTCCGAGTTCTCCTTTTCTATCAGATGAAAATTTTGTCAACTATAAAAAAAGTTAAAATATAAATTAGTTTTAGAATTGTCCTGTAAATAATATATTTATTAAATTATATAAAATGATATATTTTTTTCTATTATCACCTCCTCCAGTTCATGTTCTGTATTGAGTTTCCTTGTAGAATATTTCACTATAGTGTTCAAATTTGTTAAAGATGATCCCAAACTAAAAACAATAAAAAATATTAAGATTTGGAATAGTTGAGAAAAAAAATTGAAGTATGTATTTATGACTCACTAATTTTTTATACGAGCCCAATTTTGCCTTATAAAAGAAAATGCTATCGGTTGACCAATAACAGAACTTGAAACTGCACCAAAAACTCGGAACACATCTTGCTTTCTTATTCCTGAATCATTTCTAAGAGATTGGTCTAAAAATCTGAAATTGGATCAAAATCAAGTTAAGAATATGAACAGTTATAAAATAATAAAATTGATATTCAGTATTCTGTTTAACCTTGTTAATAACCATGGCAAACGAGTACATCCAAGTGAAGTCAGCAGAAGTTCTCTTTCAGAACCTGAGCGAGCCTGTAAAAATCTTTCTCTTATAAAATGCCACTGTTCAGCCCCTCCTACTCTCACAGCTGTACAGTAAATAGTATTTCTCAAATTCGGTGAAATTCTGTAATTGAAAAAATATTAATAAAACTTCGAAAAGTATTAATCTAATACAATAATTGAATTTTTCTTTTACGGATTATATGAATCTGGATTCGGAGTCATCATCCAATTGTGAAAATTTGTAACTGCTTGCTTCACACAGTCTTCATATTCCATTAGACATGCAATATTTATTACATCTATACGCTTATAAATTGTTAACATTTCGTCATCCTGGTGATCGATAAAACCAACTTCATCGTACACACCTTTTATCAAACTCAGGATATATTTCTAAAATAATATTTACTCGTTTGAAAATCAAAAATATTTTCTTTCAAAATGTGTAAAATGCTGCTACAATAGAATTTTACTTGATACTCCAAGTAATGTGGTCCTTTTGAAAGCATAGAATCAATGTATCCTAATGCTGCTAAGCCTGCTTTCCATGGAACAAACTCTTTTTCATGCATAAGATATTTTGTAGTATCCAAAGCTATGCTGTAACTTAATCTTCCACCTAAAGCTAAATTTAAGACATCATCCAATATCTGTGCTCGGTTTGGTATAGATATTTCTTCAAAATGCTCTGGATCATTTAAATGAGATATAATCATTTTCCAATTACGTTCATCATAGTTAACTCTGAAAAATCCTTAAAAATATCCAAAACAAAACAGTTTTATGTAATACTAATTTTTGTTAGCTATAAAAAAAGCTTTTTTGCATATGTGTCACCTGTTTGTTGTATATTGAAAATAACCCAATCATTGTATGGAATGTTTGTTTGATTTAGCTGTAGTGATTTGGTGCCTTTGATCCATTCAACTGGTTTTGTAGTTTTGAAATCTGCATTGCTCTTGTAAGTATACGTAATTGGTATCCACCATAAAGGTTCTTTTGTATTATTACTGATCATATTTTTTTCATTCATCACTAACATAAAACGTTCCTATAAAAGAAAGTTTAGAATAATCTATTGTGCTAATAACCAATTATGGTTATTTATTTCATTTGTAACATACCTGTTCTAAAAATATTGAATTCGATTCATAATTTCTTTTCACATTAAGAACTGGGAAACCAGTCAAAAGTGTCCACGTATCCATAATTGTTCTGACACTTATAGTGTCATCGAAAACTCCATCTTCTCTAGCTTGATCTGTAAGAGCTTTCCAAAGATCGTTTTGCTCAGCACTTTGATATTTTTTACTATTCAAATAATTTGTGACCCCTTTGTTGAAAACTTCACTCGTTAGAAAGTGATACATCATTCTTATGATTGTAGCTCCTACGAAAATAAAGATTGATTAAAAATTATATTCATTATTATTTTAAGCGAATATGTTGTATACCTTTTCCATAAGAAATTTTGTCAAAAATTTCATTAATTTCATCTGGATTTCCTACTTCGACAGATATTTGATGAGATGATGACAGAGCATCTAAACTGAATACATTCTGTACTTCATGAATGACAAATTGATCCATAGATTTCCAAGAAGTTTCAACCTGCATATTATTTAATGAACATGAATTTTTAGGAATTAATTAAATTAAATAATTTTGGATGACTTACAGCATCAACACCAACATATTCAACATACGAAGCAAATCCCTCATTCAACCATAGATCAGACCACCACGATGGAGTAACGAGATTACCAAACCATTGATGAGCTAGCTCATGTGCAACCACAGTAGCCACTCTTGGTTTATTTATTTTAGCCGATACTCCTTCATCATAAAGCATAGCAGTTTCTCTGATTTATTTGCAAAATTATAGTAATGAATAATAGTTTTTATATAAGTACTAAGAAAATATTGAAAAATGAACCTGAAAGTAATCAATCCCCAATTTTCCATTGCTCCTGCATTAAAATCAGGTAATGCTATCATATCTACTTTGGGTAAGGGGTATTTAATTTGGAAAAATTCTTCGAGATGCTTCAATATTTTCGGACCCACATGTAGTGCGTAATTTGCTGATTCAATAGCATCTTTTCTTGCCCAAACAGTAAAATTTCCATCGCTTTTATTAGCAAAATCTGACACCACAAAAGCAACCAAATATGTAGACATCGGAAGAGATTCTTTAAAATGATCCCACACGTAGTCAGGTAGACCGTCACTAAAGAAATATAATATAGAATATTTTGTGAATTTCAATTATGATATATAATATTAACACTCACACAGGATCTTGTATTCCTGTTGAGTCCATATTAGAAATTGCTGTCATATTTCTGGGATGACCGATAGATATGGAAAATTTAGCTTTCATCGCTGGTTCGTCAAAACAAGGAAAAGCCCTTCTAGCATCAGTCGGTTGAAATTGGGTGGTGCCAATCCATCTTCAAATAAAAATATCATCAGTGAATTCAAGCAGTTCACAAATAAGTAATTTTATTTCTATACCTTGTAGTATTGTTATCTTTATATGAACTTCTATAGAAACCGTGCAAGTTATCATTGAGTTTCCCCACAAAACTCATATTGATCTGATACAATTGACCCATCGTCAGATTATTCTTCAAGTGCACGATATGAAACTGTTTTTCTGTGTCGTTTGAATAGCCTACTATTTTTATGGTTTTGTTAGGCCCACTCTCGTTCAAAGCCGAAATTTCCGTTTCCAATATAACTAATTCAGTGGCATGTAGGGTCACATTGTTTGTGTCTTGGAGCACCTTTATCGTTATACTCACATTTCCATTAAAAGTGAAATTGCCTTCGAAGATGAACGGCAACAATTTGATATCGTACTTAATAGGCGATATCGATCTGGGTAGTCTCACGTATGGCTTAAGTTTTTCAACATCTGCAACTTCTTCGGAACTCCCCATTTGGGTACTGTTCATCGTCTTTTCTACGACGTCGTCCAAGAGCGAACCATTGTCGCAAGGGGAGTCTCCGAATTCAGGCGAAGGATCAAGATGTGGACAAGCCGCTAAGTTATAGACTAAAAGTCCTGTAGCGACGATTGAAATCACATAAATAGCAGCAAGAAGGACGGCTAAGCTTCTTGAGACATGCAATCCTTTCTTGGACTTGATGGCGAACGTCAACGAAGGTGGACCACCGTCCACTATTCCCAAAGGCTCTCTCGCTTGAGTCATGACTAGAATACTGAAAAAAAATCTTCTGAATAAACTTCATTAAATTTATTCTAATATAACTACTAAAATGCACATATTATTTTATTAAATGATGAAGAATTTAAAATTGGGTCAAAATCGATTCACTCTCAACACGCGAACAGGTTTCTGATTTCGTGTTTCGATTTCTTGTCACGAAAGCCTTTCCTCGTTTTGGACGTGGACGGGAGGGTAATTGAAAGAGATAGGGATGCTATCAAATATCCAAGATGTATCGTCGAAGAATCAATCACGTACCGTAACATGGCTGTAGCACAGGAAATCTAATATTCACGAAAAACGTAACTCAATATTGCAATGTCACATTTTTGCTTTTACTACCGTTTTTTTATTTACAATATGGTCCTACATTTTTTGGCGGATGTGTAGAGCGTGATTCTCAATCGTATCGTTATTTTAAGTTATTTGAAATTATTTTGAGAATATTTGATTGATCGATTCAACAATAAATCAATGATGAAATTATAAAACGCCCAATACGAAGGATACGCTCTAGAGACTTACCGTGTAAAAATTTATGGTGACCATACAAAAATTAAAAATAGAACTTTTAAACTTTTATTAAAATATACTTTATATTAAATATGTAATTTCATTCAATAACAAATTTTTTTTTAACTAAAATTGCATTATGTATTGGTTCGGTCCGGATTTTATTGTGGTCTTATTGTTGATTTTATCTTACTGCCTCAAAATGAAAAAAAAATAAGTTCTTTTACTCGAAAAATCTTATTTCAAAACCGCGCAAAAATAAATTTGGCCGTATTTCAAAATTCGAGTCAACGAAAATCATAAATTCTCACATACAACAGAAGTAATAACAAACAAATCGATATTAAAATCGCACAAACCCAAAGCGAACACATCACCGATACAAAATCGAAACATCGACATCAAAAGCGTCTCGAAATTAATAAAGTTCGCCGAAACTCCTGAAACTGAAACGACCGCAAGCTCGGATCGACCACATCAAACAACAATGCCTTCATTTGTAACACTTTCACTGACGATTCAATCAAAGCACCAAGATTTACGACACGCATTCGAAGCTCCACTAATTTAACGGAAGGGTTAAATCGAACGCGATCTGTGGGGGCCCTCGTATTGTGCCCGCATTTTTTTAGTTGGTTTTATTATATCGATCACGCGTTTTCATTGTCGTCGACAGCAGCTGGTCTCCGAAGGTCTAGGGTGGCACTTTCGATACGGTGAGAGGGGTTGACACGAAATATTCATGTTGTGAATATGCGAGTATGTGATACTTATCAGTGATATGATAGTTGAAAGTTTTTGATCGAAATTGTTGTGTCGATTTAGGGAAAAGATAAGTGGGGGGCTGAATTGATGTGATTTTTGAAATTTGGTTAATAGGTGTTCTTCGATTTACGAAGATGGAATCTCGAATTAATTTTATTTATATGTACATTTTTATTTTTAATATAATAATTCGAATGGGTCTTTTTTCTGAAATGCATTGGCCGTAAGTGATGGCGTAGTAGTTTTTGAAAAGTATTTATATTATTTTTTTCAGTCGTAAGTGTGAACCGTCGTAAGTCGAGTATTATCTGTATATATTATGTATTTAAATTTTTGCTGTTAAGAAATTTTCGCTAGATATTTTTAAAAATATAAAACTATTGAGTAAATATAAAAATATCATATTGGCCGACTGAAAAAAATATTTGTATTCTAAATATTAACACATTGAACATAAAATTATCAGTAAACATTCATGAATAATTATTATATAACAAACGAAATCCTTAAATTTGGGATCAATATTAATATTAACTGAAATATATAAAAAAAAACTATCAAATTATTAATATTACCAAATTAAAGATTTAACATTAATCTTCAGATCAACATTACACAATATACAACTGAAAAATCTGTAAATTGATAATGCAATCATTAACTAACAACTAATTTCATATGCAATAAATTTAGATTTTCAAAAACAATCAAACTATTCATATCCTAACAAGAAAACCCATCAAATCCCAAAAAAAAAAATTCAGATTCAACAAAGACGCAACCGAAATTTTTCTACCAACAAAAACAAAAAGCCCTAACAAACAAACACCGAAACTTCCACCCTTGAACCTGCAGCGTACCAAAGGCGACATTACCACAAAGACTTCGGGTAGAACCTTTGTCCCCTAATTGGCGCCGTCTCTAAGACGACCAGCTGCTTTCACCGATGGCACTGTTGTGGGTCTCTTGTGCAAAGAGACTCACGTTCACCAATTTGTCGATTACGTGATCTGAATCACCAGCAGGTTCAGAATTAGCGACGCCAACGCTACTACACGTGTACTTTAACAATAAAAGGGACAATTGCGTAGACGGTTAATCGGGTTGACCCGTAGGTGGTGGAGGCTGAAATTCTGCGACGGAGAATTGCGAATGTCGATATTGGAACTGAAGATATTGCGTAATCGGGAAATGCGTGATTTGTCAGAATTTTATGACGAGCGTGAGCGTGAACGTGAACGTGAGCGTGAACGTAAGCGTGAGCTCGAATGTGGGCGTGAACGTATGCGTAAGCTCGGATGTGAGCGTGAACGCGAATGTTAATGAAAATATATGAATAATATGTGGAAACGTTATTTTTTATTAGTTATTTGAATAATATGCGAAACAAATGTTGTTCATCGCTGGAATACGATAGGATTGGTTGACATGAATAATAAATAATGTATAATATAATATAATGATTGGGACGTTGAAATAAATAAAATTTTTATACAAAATAGCATTGGATTAAAAAAAATATTACTTTGAAAAATTTCCACAAAATTTTTTAAGAGATGTGAGTTCTTGCTGAAATAATCATTCGAGTGAACATGAAAATTTTATTGATTTTAATTAAGGAAGGGTCAACGTTTTGTAATCAAAAAATACTAAAAGGGAAACTTTGAATTATGGTGTATCCTCATTTGTTGCATCTTGCTGTTATGTTTAACTGTTAATATTGTTAACTCACGCATGTCACGAAAGGATACAGCGATTTAAACAACATGAAAAACTATTCACGTTCAACAAATAAAAAAAAAACACATTCACCCAAACATATATCAATATTTTTCTTGAAAATTCGCACGATACACATCACTCCTATGATAAATGCAATTGCAAGTTTTAAAAAATAGCAAAAAGGGGACGAACAACGACAAAGCCCTTTTGTGATACATCGAGTGCTATTCTGACGACACTCGATCATCATACGTTATCGTGATAATGTACTTTGACTATGAAAAATGATGGAATCCACCCGTGTTCCATTTATTTTGCGATGTACATTATTTATTTACAATACAATGTATAAAAATTAATATTTTTTTTATATATTATGTTGAAGTAGAAAAAAGTTTATTTTGATTGATCTATCAGAACCAATAAAGAAATGATAATGGAAAATCTTCTTAAATAATGTCGTTTCACATCCACTTTACTTTATTATCCTGTCATTATATTATACAACACATAATATAAACATTTCAAAATGCTGATTCGCCAATGGAAATGAGAAAACGAACGGAAAATCGAAAATAAGAGAGAACATTCCGTTCGAGAGGAAATTAATTTTCCATTCATTTTCTTCGCTTCGGTGTAGAAAGAAAATTTGCATAATGTAAACACATTACAAATACAGACTTAAATGGAATAATTATGCAATTGGACTTTTCAATAAATAAGCACTGCTTCGGAAATATCCCAACGATTTTATTCATTCATTTGAAGTTTCGATTTTAAGTACGCATATAAAAAATTTAAGGTTAGTTTTGATATTATCAACACCTGCGAAAATCTTCAAAATGGTTCTCCATATATTTATAACCACTGTCGACTTGTTATGCATGGTTTTCGTCCTACTCGCTATAACATGGCTAATTTATTATTGTTCAGTAAATTTGTAAGTATTTCGATGCCAAAAGTTCTGTAGATGTTATATTATTGCAAATTTCTGAAAGGGTTCAAAGAAAAAATTAGATATATATATTGGAAAAATTTCATATGCGAACCATTCAAAATTAAATATAGACGATTCTTGATTTTTTATAAGTGCCAAACGAATTCGACAATATGGATGGATTACAAAACATTTATTGCGTGTTGTATAAAAAAATAGTGCAATAAATGTAACACTAAAAACTACCCCTAAAAAATATGTATAAAACTGGATACGCACGATTATGTTTAGGGTTGATAACGACCCCTAAACCGGCTGGTTGGATTCAAAATCTTAGTATGTAAATGTTTGCTGATATGAAACTCTAATATTCTCAAACTTTCTATTTTTTCAAATGTACGAAATATTCCATTTTATATCGCATTGAATGAGAAAACGTAGCGTTTGTATTATGTAACAATAGTACGTGATAGAACGTTCAACAAATGTTGTCATCGTGCAGCAACGTGTAAACAAATAATAAAACGTAAATCGAGTTTATTTTATGGTAACGATTCATATTGATATTTGAATAAGCATATAAAAACTCAAGGAAAAGTCATTTTTTAAATGTACTGAACAATAAACTAAACTAAATATTTATAATTTTCAACAAGAGATTTTAAAACAATGTCGGTCAACACTTCAATTTGAATTTGGAATAAACACATATTCACAATCCCAAAAAACAAACAACCTATGAATAAATTAAAAAGATACAATCCAGATCAATCAAATTCCCCCAATCTTGATCCATTTCACGCGCAAACCCTTTGAAATCGTCCAACCCTCCCTCACCTCGATATCGCATCGCCAATTTAACATTTGCCATTTAACAATTCCGCATCTACCGCCACTCTATGACACATAAACGAACCGAGTGCGTGAATGTGGTACTCACCATAAATTGATTAGTGGACAATGCGAGGACCGACTGCTGCCGTGGCTCAATTCGCAAAGTCAATTGGCGAACGGGCGATGTCCATGACTCCTGGATGAAAAGGTCGACCCTGAAATATCCCAGATCATCGTTCAACATTATTATCTACTAGTATATAGGCCCGATGTTAGTAACATCGGCTGTGGATTTGTTGAGAAACGGAAAAGGATAAAGTGTGAAAACCCGATTGTGTGAATCCGAAATGTGTACCCGATTTGAATATTTATATTTAATTAATAAAATCGAAATAGTTAATTTCTTATTTGTTTGTGACATATAGGCTACCCGATACCCGTACTCAATTTGAATATATTTAATATTTAATAAATAAAACCAGTGCATTTGTTATTGACACAGACATATATGTACATGTATAGGGGATTTAAATACTTTTTCCACTGCGTAGTAATCGATGCATTGCATAAGTCAATGGAGACGAATTTATAAGCATAATATTATAGACGTTAAGTGAATACGCATAAATACCATATACGCATGAAGTTTTATATATAGGGGATCGACGCGTCGTTTTAAAGTCGCGAGCGTCATCAACACAGATACATAGACGGACAGACACACAGAAATCCGCTATTATATATAGGAAATATTGCAACAGATATACTGATTTATTGTACGGTAACAGAAATATGAAAATACCATATATTTTCATAAATTATTCAAGGCACAATTATTTTATTTTTATTTTTAATTTCTCATAAACTTACATATCAACGATTCGTTATATTAAAAAATCGAATAAAACAACGACCAATTTATAAATCAAATATCAATTAAACGATCCACGACGATTTTTCACGGAGCACTTCAGCAGCGGCGCCAATTTGCAATTTCCACCTAGCCATTATCGCGCGAACGAAACGCGAATTTTAAGCGAGCTTTCACGTGATACGCCGCCGAAAGTGCGAAATTACCAGCTAACTCGATTCAATAGTACCGCGGATCGTTACGTCGATATTATTGGGTCTTAACAAATCTTTATAGCCATCCTCGACGACATTATTACACGCGTTTCGAGCTTCGATCCGATCGGTGTATGGGGTGGCGAGGGTATACCCCCTTTTCGCGTACGAGTTTGCGAATACGGCAGGTTGTTGAACAAACAGGCGTAGAACTTAATTTGCTTTATCGTAATGGCATCTCCGAATTTGTCGTATGCGAATTTGATACAGTCGCTTGTGCGTATGAAGCGCGTTTTGTTCGGAAATGCGAGATTTCGTACATATGAATGAAAGTTATAATAGAGAATCTCGGCGGAATTATCTTGTCGTATAAATGTGTGTATTTGATATTTTGAAAATAGCGATTTATTTGTGAATATTCCCGATCGTCTTTTTGCACGTTCCAGAGACTACCGTGTAAAAAAATCAATAAAAATTTTAGATAGGTTCCATCAATATATTCTGATAGAACGTTCATCTAAATGTACCTTATAAAAAAAATTTAATTTAATAAAATTTCAACATGTAAAAACATCAAAAAATACTGATTTTTTTATTTATTAATCATAATTACATATTATACTTGGCTGCACCTAATCTTACCATTGCGGCATAATAATACTTTTTTTATACTGTGATAGTGAAAAAACAGTGTAAAAAATAATTCATTCTTCTTCGTTCAATTATGTTATTTCGGAATCATGTAAAAAGAGAATTGGGTGTAATTTGAAAAATTCATAATTGTTTTGAAAGAAATCAATAAGTAAAAATCGTCAACATGAACAGCTTATATTAAACAAAGCAGACCATTCTGACTTGCATGTAAAGTATGAGCAATTTATCTTTATCGTGTCTCCATTATGTAGTCTTGAAAATTAATTCTGGATGATTTTTAATACAAAACTGAAAAATAATAGATCAACGATACGCCAATCCATGCATAGAAAATATCACAAGTTGTTCAACTTCAGTGGTTGGTGAAAACTGATGCGTTAATACACTCGGGCCTCGTATAACACGGTTTTATATAGCACGAATGTATAAATTGTGGCATATTTTTTATATAATATGATTTCAGGAAAAAATTTATATGTTTGATTTTTACGTCTATGACATTAAATTGGAATTTTTTTTATTGAAAAGAATCCTATAATAGAAAGAAGTTCGGAATTCAAGAGGGAATTACAACAGATTTTGAAACCTTATAAGGAAATACATAAAGATTTGTACGCTAAAAGCAAACAATCGCTTATTACCGAATTTTTGAAGACTAAAACCACAAGAAATCTTCCGATGATGAAAACTTACAACCGATCTTGAAAAAGAGTAAAACCTATAGAATTCTAAGTGATAGCGATGATGAATGAATGCTATATTATATTATTAAAGTTTTTTTCAATAAATATGTAAATTTACATTTGTTTATTTAAAAAAAAATACAGTACATATTTATATAAACTATCTATGTTTTTTTTTTTGGAACGCGAACCCTAATTTTGTATGAACTTCAAACCTTGTATAACACGGATTTGTATTACATGACGTTTTTGTGGAACCATATGACCGTGTTATACGAGGCCCAGGTGTATTGTATTATCCGTAGAGATGGACTTTACTTTGGCAACGCTGCCACCTATCTGTCATTTTAATGCACAAAATATTCATTATATTGCTTTTTTTTTTATTGCACACTATGAATAAAATAATGTTCAATGCGAGATTCTTTAATGCACATCGTATATTTTTCTAATATGCAAATAATTCGTTTCAAGTAACAGTCTATATTTTTTTAATGCAAACAAAAATCGCACCCTTTTCGAATATGTAGAGCGTTTTTGGCGCCCTTCGAACGGGCCAGTGCAGTGGGATCGGACGTACTCATCTATTCGGACATTTTGATCGGCCAATTGCAATATATTGAACGTGGTCAATTGGTCAATTAGGAACGGTTTATGCACAATGGGTCGATTGTGCAGCTTTGTAAGGTTGTCGTCGTTGTATGTAAACTATGTGATGATTTCGGTTACCGTAGTGCTTCGGAGTGACCTGTATAATTAATTGATAATACAATTTCGCAACTGCGACATTTCGCAGTGATGAAATTTTGGCATATACGTACTTCAATGCTGGATAAGGCCTTTCTGATATAGATGATACATTGTTTTTTTTTCCATATACGCCCATATATACGCCCACCATGTGATGATAAAACGGAAGTAACTCACAAATAATTTAATGCTAACCTCATCAGTTCACGTGATAATAATTAGTGTGTTTGATTTAACAATATCAATATTTATATAGTAACCTATCTATTTCGAAACTTTACCCATCTAATATGTGCAACGTTTATGAAAATTAACACGAATTGCGTCATCGCATCGATACATTGTCATGAAATATTACAACCGTTTAACGTCTAACGATAATTGCTTAATCGCTCCAAGTTGACATTAACGAACCGCTTCAACGTGTCAAAATCGCATACATTTCAATTTCCGTAAAAGCCAAAAGGAAAATGTCCACAACGTTAATCAAGCGTAGCAAAGTCACGTACTACGTGTCGTGCACCCGACAAAACGCGGTCTCGTATAAATGGAAAACAAAAGCGGAGCTTGTCGCCAACGTTCGGAAGTTATCTGAACGTTTTTCATGTGTGTGTGTGTGTGTGTGCAAATGGAAAACGGCGGGAAAATAAATGTTTACGGTTTGCGCTGCGTAGTCGGGTCGAGGCTTTTCCGGGTCGAGGGTCGATTGTTTTCCATTGCCGAAATTGTCTTGGACCTTCCGTTCGTATAGATTAGTTGTCGATTCAGTCGGGCGTTTCTGAACGTGTTAAATGCTAATGAAACTGATTGCGTTAATATATAAGTCTATGAAATTGCAGATCGAATATGAAAACGTTTTCAATAGAGATACTTAAGGGTTTTGCAATGGAGACGCTCGATTTGTTAGGTTATAGCGGCCATGTTGTTTAAGTGACATCTGTCAATTTTTCAGGCAAAAATTCCGAGAAAAAGTGTACCTTACCGCGCTAAATTACTAATTTCTAGATTAACTCATATAAAATGGTTTTTTTAGTAACGCAGCATCAATCTTGAAGATTTTATCTACAATATACACTCAATGCAATGTAAAATATTTGCCGGTAAACTAACAAAATCGTCAATATATTTCGTAATGTTTATTGGTGCGCTGAGCGTGCCTTACGAGCTATACCAAGCCAGAGCTGCGGTGAGTCCAGCGCGCCAAACGAGTGGAAAGGGTTAACCATACAAAAGCGGTTCGTTCATTCGTTCGTTCAGTTCGACAGTTCGTTCATTGCGATAGCGCAACTCCGAATTAAATTGTCGGCAGCAAAATTGCGTACCGTTTTTCTCGGACCGTAGGGAAACGGCGGGAAATTTGAACAGCGCATTGCCACAAAGCCGATCGCAGGCGCCGCTGCGACAACTGGCAACACTCGACCGCGTCGCATAATGAGGCGCGAAACGAATTAATCTGCATGCGAAATTACGCCGCGTTAAAAGCGCGCTTCGGTGATATTATATATGGCCACGCCGAAACTAGGATGTTCGGAATTGGGACCGTTGATCGTTCGGATGGAAAAGAGGCTTTTCGGGCGAAGGGAGTGCGTGGCCGTTTTCGGGGAGCGCGTGCGTTTTTGTGATTGTGAGCGGTTTTGTTTCGGTAATGTTCTAAAGGGGTTTTCGTGATGGGGTTGTTAACAGTGCGTTTTGTTTTCGGCGAAGAAATGTTGGGTTAAGAAAAAGGGAGGAAAAATTTTCACTTGAAGAAAGTTGACAGCGACATCTTCATGTCAGTGGAGTTCTTAAATTTGTAGATTAATTTTTTCTGTAGCTGTTTCTGGTGTCTTTGAAATCGAGAATTGTGTGTATTATATTTAAACAATCACTTATCTTTATTCACAAACTAGTATATAGGCCCGATGTTAATAACATCGGCTGTGGATTTGTTAAGAAACGGAAAACGATAAAATGTGAAAACC
>JAOXNN020000006.1:1753927-1772768 GCA_028571205.2 Hydropsyche betteni
ACGGAAAACGATAAAATGTGAAAACCCGATTGTGTGAATCCGAAATGTGTACCCGATTTGAATATTTAATATTTAATCAATAAAACCAAAATAGTTCGTTTGTTATTTGTTTGTGACGTATAGGAAAAGCCAGTAGTTAGTAGGTAATAAGCATCATATTATAGACGTTAAGATTATAGCCGTTATTGTAATGACCGTAAAGACTAAATTCGGAGCTCGCGTTATGGCCGTTCTCATGTAGCGATCATAGCCGTTATATTTGAACGGCATACAGATTAAATTGGAACGATAAGTCGAGAGCCTCACAAACATACATAGACATCTGTCATCGGTGATTTTATACATGTATAGGGGATTCAAATATTTTTTCCACTGCGTAATAATCGACGTATTGCATAGGTCAATAGAGACGCTTTCTTAAGCATGAAATTATAGACGTTAAGTGTATACGCATAAAGACCATTTATGCATAAAGAATAATTTTATAGACACAAAAAAAAAACGGTACCGACGCGTCGTTTTAAAGTCGCAAGCGTGATCGAACAGACGAACACACAGACGAACACACACACACACACACACACACACAAACACACACACACACACAGAAATCCGCTATTATATATAGGGGATTTTCGAAGATACGCGATCTATAGAATTTTTTTTTAAATATATAAGTTCAAATTTTTCTAAATGAACATTGAAATTTTTTGTTTTTTTATAATAAAAAATATATAATTGAAAGGTTTTTCGATGTCCTTTTGTCAATCGCAGACTTTAGGGTGTTCTATTGTGTAAAATTCGTGAGAAAGTCGTCCCAAAAACAAAGGGTAACGTTCGGTTGGGTTCGCTTCTTTGTTTAACCCTTAATTGTTAACGGTGGCATATCCGGTCTGTCATTTTGATCTTAATTTGCTCATTTGTGATGTGGAAATAATTGAGATTCTGTGCTCGAGCCTTCATCAATCATTTTATGCTATATAATGAAGCATATACTTTTTTACGATTGAAATTAAACGTATAAATATTATTGAGATTCTTCAATGATTCAATTGTTAAATTATTATATTGTACTAATCGAAAATTTATATAAGTATGCGAATGTATTTTTTTTAATTAATTTTTCAAAAGAGCACGCATCGAAAAAAATAATGGTAGTCGGAAAAGGCATCAGAGATACGGTCTTAAGATTTTTCAAAAGAAATAATGTATATTTTTCGTTTATATGGTTCGTAAAATTTATGTATTTGATACGGACTGTAAGCTTCTGTAAGAAAATTTATTTATCTTCATTCATACGTCTGAAATTCTCCTTCGGCTCTTTATATTTATTTATGTAGCAATGCGAATGTTTGCATTTACAAAAAATCCCATATTCTATTACGATCAGAATCCCCAGACTTTATTCAAGAATTGATGGTGATTCGTTTTCTTTAACCATATAAAACTCGCATCGTAAAACAGTACGTATTTCCATTTTACATCGAAATCTTATCCCGGACTTTCAGGCTTATATACAAAATGTAAAAAAAATAATAATTACTCAACATTTAATTAGTCGTAAATTAAATTCTTTGAGTTGAAAAGTCAATTTGAATAGGGTAATATGAGATTCGTTATAATTAACGCTTGTTGCCTAAGAACAAACTGTGCCGAATTAACTAATTTATATAATTATACAGAATCAGTTTGTTTTTATACAAAAAGAAATATATTGAAAAAAGGTCTTAGAACCATCGATATAAAATACGACTAAATCTGGTTCATTGAGGAGGGAAAGGCGCGTTTAAAATCCCCTAACTCACCCTTGGAAAAAAACTAGGGTTAAATGTGTAATCGTGATTGCAACCGGTGCATATTATTACATTCATGCACATGCACTAAATATAGGGTTGACCGAAAATGATATTTTCTTTAATAAAAAAAATTAAGAGCAATTTGAAAAAAGTAAAGAAATGGACGAAATATTATCAGATACAAAAATGTTTTAAATTATAATCTAAAATATATATGTGTTATAAGTCGTTTGCGAAATTGTTTATCTCGTATACTACGCAATTTTTTTTTGCACCGTATGCAAATAATATAGTGGGATATCGTTTTGTTGATTTTTTTAAATCGAATTTTCGATTTTTTTTTCTTCATTATTTTTATGGTCTTAGAAATGTCATTTCAGTGCGTATTTCGAAATTAAATGCATTCATTATTTGAAATTCAAATTTATTTTTCTTTGCTTTCTTTTCCGTATAATGAAACTTTATACTTGTTAATGAAAATAAGAGCTCAAAACTAAAAAAAAAAACCAACCAAAACTAACCATTGAAATTTTCAAGACCATTGAAAGGAAAATATGTGGAAACTATAATATAGTCAGATGACGCTTTGTTGATGTTTTTCGCCAAAATTTAAACTTTTTCCTTTCCTTTTCATTGTCTTGAAAGTGTCAATGATTAGATAAGGTTGGATTTGTTTTTTTTTTGTGTGTTGAGCTCTAATTTTTATCAACAAGAATAAATTTTCTTTAAATGGAAAAAAGGCAATAAAAAATAAATTCACATTTCAAATAATGAAGGCATTTTGTTTTGAAATACACACTGAAATGATATAATACTTTTTAATAAAAAGTGAAGGGGTGTAAAAATGTAAATAACGATAAGAAAGAAGTACAAAATTTGGTAAAAAACATAAACAAAGCGCCACTTCACAATATTGTTCGCTCACGACGCAAAAAATTGCGCCGTACGCGAACTAAGCAATTTCGCGAGCTCCGCGCAAAACGCACACATTCCATTTCGACAAAACGTTAATCGAATCGCGTTTTGAACAAGGAAAAATCAGATTACGCCCGCGATTTGATTTGCCCGATAAATCGAGCGGACGAGCGCTAAGTGGATTAGTCGCACACAGTTTGTTAATTGATTAATTTTTTTTTCTCATCCAGGATTTTCCATCCGCTTTCCCGGAGCGGAAAATCGAAAAAGCGCCGTTCTTTCGCTCTTTTTCGCTCCGGCTTTACGACGTGCGAATCTGGCCATTTTTGCACAAATATAAAAACACCTAGCGATAACTTTTATTGCACATTCGCGTAAAGCAATCGCGCGATATTATGTGTATGCGAAAATTTCGGTCCGGCTTTTATGTCGAGGATGTTATTTTGTTTTCGGTAATAAATATGGGATCGAATCTTTTTTTTACGAGTTTTGAACCGGTTTTAGGTTCGTGTTTATTTTTACGGTTCGTATATTAGAATCGAAACGGTTTCGTGTTATAAACAATTCGAGTGTAGTTTATTATGAAATTATCAATTATTTTATCACCCTATATATCATAGTTACTTTTTGTGTTTTTTAAACGATTTTTTCAAAATTATAATGAAATAGTTTATGATAAAAAAAATAACAATCTATAATATAATATTATAGAATATACCAAAGTAGGTTATTCTAATATGGGAACGATAACGTAAACAGAACCGTAATGAGATTTATGTTTATCGAATATGTTTTCAATTGGGAAAGTTAATTAAAAATTAAACCGACATTGTAATGTAACGCAGATTCATGTATGTGAATAAACAAGCGATAAAATAGATTTCAGTTATGTCAGAAAAATAATTTGTTTATTCGAAAAGAATCGAGTAATCTTGGCAAATAAATATTTCCGTAATGTACGGACGATAATTAAAAATGAAAAAAAAACATATCCATCTGAATAAATGATAAAATGGATTGTTTTGTTTTGCAGATTGGGTCAATGAGGCTTTTTTGTATAATGTTAGATCAGATTTATAATATAAACAAATGGATGGAAGGAATGAAGATTTATAAAAAATAAAATGAATAACAAATATGATAAATATTTTTACAGTTCAGCTACAATATCGAATAACATTGAAATTTTGTTGTTTTTTTCATATTATTATTTATCAGTCATGTTCAATGGATCAATGTTAAAAATTTAAATCAATTCTGAAGCATATTTAACTATTTATATTAATATTCATCACGTTCTTGACGCTTTCGCGCGTTAGGAGTAAAACTTCTTATCATAAAGTTAATTAAACCCGAGCTTATAATTTAAATATATTCTTAAAAAAAATTACTGTTATATTTTTTTAATATACATAATAAAAAAATTATTTAGTAACCGAATCATTGATTAAAATTAATCACAAATAACGTCTTTTCTGAAAAGCCAAGTAACAGGTTTTATTTCCAAAAATGTTTTTAAATATTCTTTGATTTATAAAATTAAGAATACTATTGGCTAAACTTTTAATTTGACACATTACAGGACTTATAAAATGATCATAAATATTTTTTTCAAATAACAAAATTTAAAAAAAACCATCCGATAATTATAAAAATTCTGAAACAAATTCTCATCAAAATGCGCCTCACATCAATCGACACTTCTAGTATCGACATGAAAACCATTTCCAACCCACACTAACAACATCACCAAAACACCCTCAGACCTACAGAAGTTTCACAGAAACAATGAAAAATTTTCCGCGGATTTCCCCCCACAACAACCTCGTACCTCAACAACCTCCTTCGCTCCGGCGGCCGGCGCTCGAGGATCCGCTCTTCCGACGAGGATATCAGCGACTATTAGAGCCCATGTCCGCGTTTTCGCACTGTGCCACTCTGTATGTGTGTCGTAACGAAATAATTGCATCCGCCGCCGTTCGCAGTGATTTATTTTTCGTTTCGGAGACGGTGGGCCGCGTCCGTACGCCACTGAGCTCCGCACACGACTGGAGCCCTGCTCCGTGGACGGCGAGGAAATGCCGTTTCCTTGTCGGTTCTCGGGTCTTTTTGATGGTGTGGATGTGTGCCGGAGGGGGGGTGAGGTTGGAGGGGATGTGGGTGGGTGTGGGTGGGTGTGGGTGGCCGTTCAGATGAGGTGGAGGGCTTGGTAATGGCGGGGGCGGGAATTTGTCTTAATGTCACCCGTTCGCGCGGTGGCCGTGCGGAGATTCGCTCAACTTTCGGGTAGGTTGATGCGTGCCGGAGGGGAAGGTGAGGTTGGAGGTGATGTGGGCGGATGTGGGTGGTCGTTAATATGAGGTTAAGGGCTTGGTAATGGCGGGGGCGAGAGTTTGTCTTATTGTTGCCCGTTCGCGCGGTGGCCGTGCGGAGATTCGCTCAACTTTCGGGTGAGTTGATGCGTGCTGGAGGGGAAGGTGAGGTTGGAGGTGATGTGGGCGGGTGTGGGTGGTAGTTCAGATGAGGTGGAGAGCTTGGTAATGGTGGGGGCGGGAGTTTGTCTTATTGTCGCCCGTTTGCGCGGTGGTCGTGCAGAGATTCGCTCAACTTTCGGGTGGGTTGATGCGTGCTGGAGGGGAAGGTGAGGTTGGAAGTGGTGTGGGCGGTTATGAGTGGCCGTTCAGATATGGTGGGGGCTAGAGTTTGTCTTAATGTCGCCCGTTTGCGCGGTGGTCGTGCGGAGATTCGCTCAACTTTCGGGTGGGTTGATGCGTGCTGGAGGGGAAAGTGAGGTTGGAAGTGATGTGGGCGGGTGTGGGTGGCCGTTCAGATATGGTGGGGGCGAGAGTTTGTCTTAATGTCGCCCGTTTGCGCGGTGGCCGTGCGGAGATTCGCTTAACTTTCGGGTGGGTTGATGCGTGCCGGAGGGAAAGGTGTGGTTGGAGGTGGTGTGGGCGGGTGTGGGTGGTAGTTCAGATGAGGTGGAGGGCTTGGTAATGGCGGGGGCGAAAGTTTGTATTAATGTCGCCCGTTTGCGTGGTGGCCGTGCGGAGATTCGCTCAACTTTCGGGCAGGTTGATGCGATGAAATCGTCGGTAATGGTTTGGCGATATGAAAATCAGTGGTATAGTGGAGCCAGTAACATCGGCTACCCGATGCCCGTACTCGATTTGAATATTAATATTAAATTAATAAAATCAAAATAGTTCATTTTTTATTGTCACAAGACGTCATATAGGCAAAGCCAGTAGTTGGTAGGCAATAAACATCATATTATCGACGTTAACTGTATACGCATAAAGACCATATTAGAATAAAGACATGAGCGTCATTCGAACAGACAGATAGACACACAGAAATCCGTGATTATATAAACCAAAATATATCACAAATGTTTGAAAAAAATATTTTCGGGGACCGTGGATAAATTGAGCATTACGGCACTAATTTTTTTAGCACTACATCACTGATTACAAGGTTCAATTCTATATGATTTTTAGGGCTTGAGTGCGGTCTTGTTTATAAGACGGCACGTTAAATAAATAATAAACAATAGTAGATGGTCTTAATTAATACAAGGTTAAGTTCCATGAATATCGATTTACACGAGTCACTTAAGAATATTTATTTGTCTCAATTTAAGTTTATGTAAAGTCTTCAATGGGGTGTGGCTCAATTGATGGATCGGATGACGATCGGTTTATAAGTCAGGTCGTGACTCGGATAAAAACCGAATTCTATTTGAAATTAACTTGCTGATAAACTGAAAAAAATATTTATATAATCTATACTACTGAAATATTTTAAAAATAAAATTCATGTCAGGTTTTAGTTTGATCATTCTTAGAGTTGAGTCTGCCCTGATTCAGTATAATTTTGTTGCATACATTTTCGGACGTGTAAAAAATTCGTTAAATTTGCTATTTTTTTTGGTTTTATTAGTTTTTTTCATCATTTCAGATAATCAAAGTTCTACTGTATACATTTTTTATTTTTCCAATAATTTTTTTTTTTTTTTACAATATATTCATAAATTAACTGAAATATTTCACATAAAAATTAGTTTGATTTTCGATGCTTTTTTTCGCAAAAAAATAATTAATACATATGAAAAACATGTCAACTTGTCGCTCGAATCAAACAAAAATATTTATTTTACACAAATCGATTACAGACATCTTTATGCGCATTAAATTAAATT
The DNA here is from genome assembly GCA_028571205.2 of Hydropsyche betteni. Classification (NCBI taxonomy): domain Eukaryota; kingdom Metazoa; phylum Arthropoda; class Insecta; order Trichoptera; family Hydropsychidae; genus Hydropsyche; species Hydropsyche betteni. Next base: position 1,760,840 of record JAOXNN020000006.1, read on the forward strand.
GAACGTTCAAGAAAATTGCCAAAGCATTTCAAAAATTTTACTTTTTTGTGTCGCAAGATCGTGAACATATCAGATATTTTCTTTTCATCCTTAATCGTCCGTGAACGATGCTCTGATAAAACTGATGAAAATACAATACCTTTTCTGCCGCGGTTGTTTCATCTAAAAAAATATTTATTTTTCGCTTCAATAATTATTTGTATCTATAATATATCATGAGGATCGTTCAATTTCGAAAAGAAACTCTTCAATTTTTTATATATTTTGGGAATGTTTACAAAGAAAAACTATTATATGGATGATAGTGTTCGATGGACTGTGAAAGAAAATAGTGAAAACTATACGGGTAAATAAAATTAGTATTATGATTTAATAAGCTAAAAAATAGAAATATTTTAAAATTTTATAATCTAAATATGTTAATATTGTATATGAAAATAGTTTTGTTTTTCAAAATTTTACAATATATATATCGCATCTATAATATTGTATTATTATGTATGAACGGAACTTTATTTGTGTAATAATGTTAAATTATGTTAAAATAAACATTTATCACATACCTAATTGAAAAAAAATTGTTATTTTTAATCAAAATTTTTTCGGAAAAATAATAATATTTTAATTAATAAAATTGAACCTTAAATAAATATTACGTTTACTTTATTATGACAATTTTCGTTTTTTCTACAAAAAAAAATAACAAAAGCGTATCAAAAAGAAAAAAAAAATGACAAAATTCGGGAGACGAAAAGCATATTTCGCTCATAATACTTTTAACTTATACACAAGCACATCTTAATAATCGTAGCAAAAGCCTCGGGGCTGTCACCGTCCTCTGATCCAATTATTTCCTCAGAAAATACGGATTTAAATCAACGTGCTCTGCCACTGATTAATTAATTTTCTTCCGGAGATTACCTTTGCTTCGCTACAACCTTGAAACGTATAAATTTTGTTCGCGAAAGCGTCTATATTAAATTTTTGCTCTTTAATCATACGTATTATGGCGTTTTCTGAAATTTATTATGTATTAAATACATATTGTATGTAGTATTGTTATACAAGATTGAATCGTATGTAAAAATTGGGTTAGAAGATTCAAAAATCTTTGAATCGATATTTTGATCGTGTATAATATTAATATTTAGAAAATGTTTAAATTTGAAAAATAATATGACCAATATTAAATAATCGCAGAAAAAATATTTAAATGATGTAAAACTAACTGAAAATAAGTTATAGATACTAGTATGATAAAATTTATAGGTTATTTTATATTTTATGTATTTTTCCGAATGATGTGAACTACGATAATTTTTCGAACATTTTGCGTAAAAAATAAAGGTTTTTATTTCTGATTTTGGTGATTGAAATTTTTTTGTCACTTTTTTGTATCATAATTTTCAGAAGTATATGATTGAAAATTATATGTCACTGAAAGGCAGCCATATTAATTCAGATATAATACGAAACCGAATCCGTCCGTCCAGAAGCTGAATATATCTTGTGTCACTTTGCATATTTAATGGATACTGTAAATTTACATATGTGCATGAGATAATTTAACAAGCCACTTGACTTGACTTGTGTACTTTTGTAATTGAAAATATTTTTTTTAATTTATGGTGTTTCAATAAAAATTTTATGTGTATGATATATTTAAAAAATAACACAATAATATAATTGGAAAAATTTCCTGATAAAACGAATGTCATTTAAAAATAAAAAAATTATGAAAAAATTTATTGAACGAAAAAAGAACAAATTGTTAACATACATAATTTGTTGTTAAGAATAACGAATCACTCTAGTTTTCAACTATAATAATTAATTTTAAGTATAGAAATTTTACTTCTCTTATTTTGGAGAAAAACATAAAAATATTCAATACCGTATTTTTGTTCAATAAAAGTGATCTACTACTATTCTCATTTAATAACAATATAATACTGTTAACATTATTAAAACTGTAATAAATTATCATAATATAATTGATGAATTGAACATATAAAATAAATCAATATTTATTATTCTTCTGCCAGGACCTCTTCGTTCTCAAGGATGGTCTTGAAACAGAACGGTTGGAATGGATAACCCAACCCTGCATAAAATTTGCTCATGAATTCGACCCTAAAATAAGAAACGATGTATATATTTATCATTTGTAAAATTACACTAACATAAATAGTATTATATGTAGTACCAATGAAGCCTAAGTGTGTGTAAAAATGCTGAAAGTCCCTCCATCATCACCAAAATTGCTAATGTACCAACGGCCCAAGCAGCAAATGAGAAAAATATAAATAATCCTCCAATATAAGTTTTACTTCCTAAACCGAATTTCAACACCATATTCCACAACACTTCAGATAATTCTATAAAAACAAAAAGGAATAATGTATTATTTTTAAATACAAATGTTTGTATAAAATGTAAAAAATATTATAAATGTATAATATTATACATACGGGCGTGAGCTAGAGACAATGCCCACAATCGCAAATATGATGCTGTGTGAGAAATGGTACTCAACACATATTCTATGGTATGAATTGCTTGATGAATCATGATTTCTGAGAATGGCTCTTCTTCTTCTTCATGATGTTCATCTGATGATGATGCTTTTGTTGCTTCAACTGCTTCCGGAGTCATTTCCAGGCCTTGATTTACATCCCCGTTTGATGACTAAATAAATTTCAAATAAAATTTAGAATATGGAAACTTTAAATTTGTCTATTGACTTAACATACAATGAAGTATTTAATTAAAAAAAAGACATATTGACCTTGTGCTTTTTACTTTTCGACGAAAATTTGATAACTAAAGGTTTTCCTAGTAGCATAACTGGTATACAAAGAACAGCCACTATGACAAAATAAAATTGCATTTGCTGTTGACCCTCAAACATATAAGCATCACAATTTTTATCCTTTGTTTGTGTCGCACTCAAAAGCATCATATTAATAAAAAGAATAAGCACTGATGGTGCACATCCTGGCTTAAGTGGTAAGTCTGCAATAATTTGTAAAGTATTTAAAATGCAACTTTAAGATACTTTCGTAACATAATTTTGTCAAAATACATACCGTTGTTGTAGAAATCACTATACATAATCCACTTTATAAATATCATTACTACCATATAAAAGAATAAGAGCACTAAGAAGAGCAATTGTGGTAAAAATTCAACTAGAATTGATGATGGGTGCTTGAAGAAGCTTGAAAGGTGCAAAAATTTAGTTAAATACTACTTCAAATTTATAAAAGAATTATTATTAAATTTATAAAATTTACCTATAATTTACAGTACTCATACAAACTCCAAATATCATGTGAATTACTCCAATGATAATTGACAGTTTCATTTTATACGAATTTATGAAAATAATTTTGTTTTCAGCTAACTGCAAGTCGACAAAAGGAAATACTAGATTTTCTTCATTTTCAAAATTCAATAAATAAATAATAAATGATTATACCTGCCAGATAGGATCCATTCCAAATGGATATGGATAATCAAGATATGTCTCATTCGGTCCAAACTGTATAGCTTTAAGTTTTATGAGAGCATCTGAATTAGAAATATTTGACCTCCAACTTGAGCCAAATATATTGAGTGATTTTGAAAAAATATCATTATAAATGAGGCCAGTATAAATTGAAAATATTCCCATAATCAATATTATGTATCTTCCACCAAAAAATATGTTCCATATTTCATTGTTGATCTTTTTAGCTGCCAAACTCTCTTCATATCGACACATGTATGCAGCAAATATTAACATTATCAATCCGTGACCGGAATCACCAAACATAATACTGAAGAGGAATGGGAATGTAATAATTGTATATAATGCTGAAACATATAAATAAAATTATTATATAATAAATCTACACTCATGTGACCATTAAAATTGTCATACCTGGATTTACTTCTTGGTAACTTGCTACACCATAAGCATCAATCAAATTCTGGAATCCTTGAGTGAATATGTTTGTACGGTTGAAAGTAGGAGGATTTTCATTCGTTTCAATGGGGTTCAAGAATGAAGGAATGGGGGTTTCACTTGTTTTCTTATAAAGCAAACTTTACAATTAATTTTTTATATGCTAAAGAAAAAATGTTGGAAAAAAAAACATACTGAACCATCGGCTAATGCTTTTTGTACAGATGGTAAATCAACAACTGGGACCCAACATTCTCCAATAAGACACTTTTTAGTCACATCCATATTAAAAAGATTGAGGGTATGATAGATTGCTTTCATTTTTCTAACCATTATAGTCCAACTGGTGAATTCTCTAGTGACACCCACAAGAACTCGCTGAAGATGATCATGAGTTTGATTCAAAACCTGAAGTAAACATTATTTTCTCCTTTAATATTTCAACAATTATAATTTATTTATATAAAATAAATAATCACAAGGTAGAGATCATTCAATCTTATACTAATTTCCTTGATCATATCTTGACGTTCGTTGTGAGAATTGGGACACGGATACAAGGATGCACGGAAACCTATGAACACTTTTTTGATACGAGCCTTTAACTCTTCTCCTTGAAAGAATGCAACGCACACCGATTTAAAGATTTGATTTCCCTGAAATATTTGAAATATTTATTATATTATGAAAAAGTTGTGATAAAAATTTTATTTCACGATATTATGGCAATATATTACAGTTTTTGGATCTTCGTGTGGCTTATCAAGTTCTGCTTGCCTTAAAAAAACATTTCCTCGAGAAATACGCCACAACATTTTTTCAAATGCCGGAACTCTTTTTCTTTCCATCACACCAGCTAGGAAATCAAGTCTTCCTCTTGTTCCACCATTGTGGTAAGCAGTTTCACGAATCATAATTCTGGAAAAAATGATTTAATTTTCAGTACTAAAAAAATAGCTTTAAATCAAAATAACTAAAACTTATAAATAATTAATATTCTAAGCTCAAAAACTTAACAATAATTTTTTTCACCTTTTCAAATAATCCATTCCAACCAGTTCTTGTTCACTGAAAAATACCTGAGTTTTCTCTAAAACGTGCTTCAATTCGGTTAATTCTATGAAGTTAGATTTCAGATTTAAAGCATTGCGAGACAATACACGTATTTCGTTTTCAGTTTTCTCTAAATGTGCCTACAAATAATCAGTACAAATTCCATTAAAATAAACTATACAAAATAAAATGAACTAGCACCTAAATTTTCAGATTCATATAAAAAAAATTATAACACGAAAGTCGAATTTATACCTCAAAGTCGATAATTTCCCAAGGCTTTGGAGCACGCGGAGACTCCTTAACACCTGGAATAGTCAAATTATCCTTCTTAACTTCGGCTTCGATGAACCGAAGCTTCCTTTCCAACTCATCGCATCTACGAACTTCGTTAACGAACTTCCTATGGAAGGCACTAATCTTGGGATTCAGCTGCAAATTTTCAATGAGCGAATTAGTCACCAATCATGTCATAGAATATAAAATAACAGATATTTATTACGTCTCTGAATTGAACGCTCCCATTTTCTCCAAGCTCCGAAACTGACATGTAAGCCGCATCATGTTGTGTGAAGAGCTGACATAAAGCCATTTCCTCACTTCTGAACATGGACCCCATAGTTGAGGATCAGCTTTTCGACTAGCCAGTAAAATCTTGTATTGAAAAATAAAGAATCGCTTTTATATAATAATATAGGAAATTAATGTCCCGAAATTGAAACTACTTTCGAACGTCGTAAACGTATTTTTATTCAGACTACAGCCTTTGTCAGTTTAGTCAATTCAAAAGCAGCGTTTGATTTTTTTAAGGATTAATTACGTTTGATCAATTGTAGAGTTGCTGCTGAAGTTTTGTTACACATTCAGTTGACGAAAAAAAGGGAACAAACAAACATACAAATAAACAAAGTTTAAATTTTTGAAAAAAAAATCTACTCAGGGAAATATTTTTTGAAAAAGAATCAATCGTAAATATTTTAGTGCAGTTTAATTGTTAATATAAAATGCGGCACGCAATTATATACTAATTTGTATTACGGGAAACGGATGAATATGTCGTATTTAAAATAAATAATAAATAGAGTTAAGATACAAATACAAATTTTATCTTCTTAATTCTTTCATACAATATATTTTCTTTTGGTAGATGCAACTTATTTTCAACTATCTATTAAGTTTTGAATACCTTGAGAATATAATTTTTCAGATTTTAACGCGAAATATTCTTGGGTTCCGTTTTTCATTTCATCTACTTTACGATTTTTTTGTCACACAAATAATACTGCGTCGACCTGAACAAGTAATGATCTGGTGAATTTTTTTTGCATAAAATTTTCTAACAATATAAATTAGATAATTGATATTTTCCTGCAAAAGTTAACGAAATATTCACGAAAAACCTTTTTCGGTGACCTCTGATCCCATGTAAAATTTTATATTAACCTCAAATCGACACAGAATTTTGTTATTTTTTTAGGAACCTCAATATCAAATTTATTACCAAAATTCAAGATGTCACCGATTTCAGCTTATAGTTAGATATGCCATTTTTTATATTTATTCTCTGGACTATAAAAACGACCATTGTTACGTCCTTTGGTTTCGTTTTTGCACCCCAATTATGGAAATCGGTAATACAGATTTTTTAACAAACTATTAAATTAATAAAAATAATTATTATTTCGTTATTAAAATAAGAATTGGTTATGACATTCAAATATTATACAGTATTTTCTCGAGTATCGGTAACAGTCAGTTGGTCGTGGTTTCTCTGTTAAACATGTTCAATCTCATTTAATGTTCTTAATGTTAAATTTCCATAATTTTTATACTACGAAAAAGGGATTTAGTGCACAAGAAAGGTTCATGAGTGCTGTGAAATAAAGTAGAGTGAATGCATTATCGGTGTCAAAGAATTTTCACGTAGTGAATGCTGAAATGGAGTCATCTTTATATTTGCGACGGTCATCATAAAAGTAGGTGTCAAAAATATAGTAATTTTTGGAAATATTTGATTTCATCAATGTGCGGTCATTGCTTGGTGCGTCCTTCGGTTTTGTTTCCGTGCCCCAATTTTGAAAATCAATTAGATATTTGAATGTTTGATACATCAATCGAAAGACCTTTAAACAGAGATGTTTTTGGAAATATTTAAATACTTTGGACTCGTTTATTTTTTCAAATGATAAATGCCAAAAAACTCTAGTTTCCTGCAATACAACCCTCTCAAGGCTCGAGCCTTCTTTAACTTATTTTCTTTGATTTCATAAAAATTTAAATGATTTTTAACTGCATCCAATTGGAAGCTGAATATACAAATATTATATCTTGTCACTTTGCATATTCAACGGATAGTGTAAATTTACAGATGTACATCAAGTAATTTAAGCCACTCATTTGGCAGTGTACTTTTGTAATTGAGAATAATTTTCTTTCATTTATGGTGTTTCAATAAAATTTTTGTATATATGATATAATTTTGTCAATATATTTAAAGTTTAGCACAACAATATAAATTGAACAAATTTCATGACAATACGTCATTTAAAAATAACAAATCTATGAACAATTTTATTGAACGAAAAAAGAACAAATAATTCTCATAATTTGTTTTTTAGGACACAACGAATCATTCCGGTTTTCAACTATAATAATTAATTTTAAGTATAGAAATTTTACTTCTCTTATTTTGGAGAAAAACATAAAAATATTCAATACCGTATTTTTGTTCAATAAAAGTGATCTACTACTATTCTCATTTAATAACAATATAATACTGTTAACATTATTAAAACTGTAATAAATTATCATAATATAATTGATGAATTGAACATATAAAATAAATCAATATTTATTATTCTTCTGCCAGGACCTCTTCGTTCTCAAGGATGGTCTTGAAACAGAACGGTTGGAATGGATAACCCAACCCTGCATAAAATTTGCTCATGAATTCGACCCTAAAATAAGAAACGATGTATATATTTATCATTTGTAAAATTACACTAACATAAATAGTATTATATGTAGTACCAATGAAGCCTAAGTGTGTGTAAAAATGCTGAAAGTCCCTCCATCATCACCAAAATTGCTAATGTACCAACGGCCCAAGCAGCAAATGAGAAAAATATAAATAATCCTCCAATATAAGTTTTACTTCCTAAACCGAATTTCAACACCATATTCCACAACACTTCAGATAATTCTATAAAAACAAAAAGGAATAATGTATTATTTTTAAATACAAATGTTTGTATAAAATGTAAAAAATATTATAAATGTATAATATTATACATACGGGCGTGAGCTAGAGACAATGCCCACAATCGCAAATATGATGCTGTGTGAGAAATGGTACTCAACACATATTCTATGGTATGAATTGCTTGATGAATCATGATTTCTGAGAATGGCTCTTCTTCTTCTTCATGATGTTCATCTGATGATGATGCTTTTGTTGCTTCAACTGCTTCCGGAGTCATTTCCAGGCCTTGATTTACATCCCCGTTTGATGACTAAATAAATTTCAAATAAAATTTAGAATATGGAAACTTTAAATTTGTCTATTGACTTAACATACAATGAAGTATTTAATTAAAAAAAAGACATATTGACCTTGTGCTTTTTACTTTTCGACGAAAATTTGATAACTAAAGGTTTTCCTAGTAGCATAACTGGTATACAAAGAACAGCCACTATGACAAAATAAAATTGCATTTGCTGTTGACCCTCAAACATATAAGCATCACAATTTTTATCCTTTGTTTGTGTCGCACTCAAAAGCATCATATTAATAAAAAGAATAAGCACTGATGGTGCACATCCTGGCTTAAGTGGTAAGTCTGCAATAATTTGTAAAGTATTTAAAATGCAACTTTAAGATACTTTCGTAACATAATTTTGTCAAAATACATACCGTTGTTGTAGAAATCACTATACATAATCCACTTTATAAATATCATTACTACCATATAAAAGAATAAGAGCACTAAGAAGAGCAATTGTGGTAAAAATTCAACTAGAATTGATGATGGGTGCTTGAAGAAGCTTGAAAGGTGCAAAAATTTAGTTAAATACTACTTCAAATTTATAAAAGAATTATTATTAAATTTATAAAATTTACCTATAATTTACAGTACTCATACAAACTCCAAATATCATGTGAATTACTCCAATGATAATTGACAATTTCATTTTATATGAATTTAAGAAAATAATTTTGTTTTCAGCTAACTGAAAATCATTAAAAAAATTCAAAATTATTTTTAACTTCATTATTTGTTAAATCAATAATATTATACCTGCCAGATAGGATCCATTCCAAGTGGATATGGGTAATCTCTAAATGTCTCATTCGGGCCAAATTGTATATCTTTGAGTAATATGAGAGTATTACTATCATTAATATTTGACTTCCAACTTGAGCCAAATATATTGATTGATTTTGAAAAAACATCATTATAAATGAGGCCAGTGTAAATTGAAAATATTCCCATAAGTAACATAATGTATCTTCCACCAAAAAATATGTTCCATATTTCACTGTTGATCTTTTTTGCCTGCAAACTTTTTTCAAATATACACATGTATGCAGCAAATGTTAACATGATCAATCCGTGTCCGGAATCGCCAAACATAATACTGAAGAGGAATGGGAACGTAATGATTGTGTATAATGCTAAAACATACAAATAAAATTTTTACTATTTCCATATACGTAATCTATATTAAGTCTACATTTATGCAATAACTAAAATTCTGATACCTGGATTTGCTTCTCGATAACTTGCTACACCATAAGCGTCAATCAAATTCTGGAATCCTTGAGTGAATATATTTGTACGGTTGAAAGTAGGAGGGTTTTCACTCGTTTCAATGCGGTTCAAAAACGAAGGTATAGAGCTTCCACATGCATTCTTAGAAAGCAAACATTACAATAAATTTTTTGTATATTAAGAAAAAAATATTTAGAAAAAAAAACATACTGAACCATTAGCTAATGCTTGCTGCACAGTTTGTAAATCGACAACCGGAACCCAACATTCTCCGATAAGACACTTTTTAGTCACATCCATATTAAACAAATTGAGGGTGTGGTAGATTGCTTTCATTTTTCTGACCATTATAGTCCAACTAGTGAGTTCCTTAGCGACACTCATAAGAACTCGCTGACGATGATCTTGAGTTTGATTCAAAACCTGAAATAAATATTATTTTCACATTTAATATTTCAACAATTATAATTAATTTGTAAGTAATTAAATTATTACAAGATTAAGATCTTCCAATCTTGTGCGAACTCCCTTGACCATATCTTGACGTTCGTTGTGAGAATTAGGACACGGATATAAGGATGCATGGAAACCAGTGCACACTTTTTTGATACGAGACTTCAACTGTTCTCCTTGGAAGAATGCAACGAATACCGTTTTGTAGATTTGATTTCCCTAAGACATTTGAAATATTATGAAAAAATTGTGAAAAATTTCATTCCACAATATTATGACAGTATGTTACAGTTGTTGGATCTTCGAGTGGCTTTTCAAGTTCTGCTTGCCTCAAAAAAACATTTCCTCGAGAAATACGCCATAACATTCTTTCAAATGCTGGAACTCTTTCTCTTTGTATCACACCGGCTACGAAACCGAGTCTTCCTCTTATCGCACCAGTTTGTTGAGCATCTTCAGGAATCAAAGCTCTAAAAGATGTACATTAAATTTAGTATAAAAAATAGTTTTAAGTGGAAATAAGCATATTAATAAGCATATACATAATTGATGTTCAAAACTTAATAAAATAACAATTAATTTGTTTACCTAGTCAAAGAATCCATTCCATTGGCTTCTTCTTGTTCAGTGAAAAATACCTGAGTTTTCTCTAAAACATGCTTCAACTCGGTTAATTCTAAGAAGTTAGATTTCAGATTTACAGCATTGTGAGACAATTCAAGTATTTCGTTTTCAGTTTTCTCCAAATGTGCCTACAAATTAGTACATACTCCATGCAAAACTCATAAAAAACCATAATATAACTAGCATCTAAATTTTCAGATCTATTGCGTAATAACGAAAAAAACACACATTTCTTCATAAAAAAAATATAATACGAAAGCCGAATTTATACCTCTAAATCGATTATTTCCCTCGGATTCGGAGCACGTGGAGACTCCTTAACATCTGGAATAGTCACATTGTCCTTGTTGACTTCGGCTTCGATGTACCGAAGCTTCCTTTCCATCTCATCGCATCTGCGAACTTCGTTGACGAACTTCCTTTGGAAGGCATTGACCTCGGGGTTTAGCTGCAAATTTCCATTGATCGAATCAATCATAATCACGTCATAGAATATGAAATAACAGATCTTACGTCTCTGAATTGAACGGTCCCATTTTCTCCTAGCTCCGAAACAGACGTGTAAGCCGCTTCAGGTTGTATGAAGAGCTGGCATAAAGCCATCTCCTCACTTCTGAACATGGACCCCATGGTTGAGGGTCAGCTCTTCCACTAGCCGGTCAAGTCCTGCGTCGAAAAATAGAAAATCGTTTTTGTAATACAGGAAACTAATGTTCGAAAATTGAGACTACTTTCGAACGTCGTCGTAGACGTGTTCTTATTCAGACTGCAGCCATTATCAATTTAGTCAATTTAAAAGTAGCGTTTGATTTTTTTTTAAAGATTAATTACGTTAGTAGAGTCGTAAAGTTACCACTGAAATGTTGTTATAAATTTAGTTGACGAAAAAACGAAAAAAATATATTTTGAATATTTGGGAAAAAAATATTCTCTATTCGGGGAAGTTTTTTTTCAGAAAAGAATCAATGGTGAATATTTTAGTGCAATCTAATTGTTAATGTGATGTGCGTCACATAATGATATATTATCGATGTTTATCAGTGTAATAGAATTTGGCAGTAAATACTCATATGCACAT